>JAJJWW010004875.1:0-254480 GCA_023531295.1 Papaver armeniacum
CCAGCTGAAAAAGAGACTAAAGTTGACCAAACTTCGTCTAAAGACCCTAATGGTCCTGAGAGTGCTAAGAGTCCAAGTGAGGAAGATATCCCTGAGAGAGTGTACATACCACCTTCACCATTTTCTCAGAGACTCGCAAAGAAAACGCCTAGTACATATGCTGAAATCCTAGACATCTTTAAGCAAGTTAAGACCAACCTGCCCTTGTTAGATGCAATAAAACATGTACCGGCTATGGCCAAGTTCCTAAAAGAGATGTGCACTGTCAAGAGAGACGCGAGTCCATAAGAAGGCATTTTTGACCCAACAAGTTAGTTCCATAATCTCACAAAAGTACCCAGTCAAATTTAAAGACCCTGGTTGTCCTAGTGTGAATCTTTTACCGTTCTCGGTATATGAACAACTTGGACTAGGTGAGATGAAACCAACTAGGATAACACTACAGTTAGTCGATAGGTCAGTCAAAATCCCACGTGGAATTATTGAAGACGTTTTGGTTCAGGTAGAAAACATTATCTATCCAGTTGACTTTGTAATTTTAGAGACTCAACCTGTCTCTGGTCAAGATATTAATATCCCAATTATCCTAGGTCTTCCGTTTCTAGCCACTGCAAATGCAGTCATAAATTGTCAAACTTGCCTAGTAGAATTTTCCTTTGGGAATCGGAAAATCTCGGTGAACGTTTTTAAGGTGTTACAAGCCCCACCGGACCCAGAACACTATGAGTCTATCTGCATGATTGATTCTCTAGTTGAGAATACCTTTACCACCAATATTGTTAGCGATCCTTTAGAGGCATGCTTGGCCCACTTTGGAGCCTATTATGATGAGGATAGTCATTTTGAAGAAGTTAATGCGTTGTTAGACTCTGCGCCAGTAATGAATTATGGAAAATGGCAGCGTAAACCAGAACCTCTTCCGCCGACCATAGATAAACCCCTCCCATCATCAGTTAAGGAACCCACCCTTGAATTAAAGCCGCTACCAGATACACTGAAATATGTATTTCTTGGTAGTGAAAATACCCTTCCTGCTATAATTGCCTCTGACTTAGAGCCCGATCAGGAAAGCAGACTAGTTAGTGTTCTCCGAGAGCACAAGACTGCAATAGGGTGGACTATAGCAGATTTGAAAAGAATTAGTCCTCTTTGATTGTATACACCACATCTACCTAGAAGAAGGTGTCAAAACCTCAAGAGAAATGCGAGAGACGTTTAAATCCTAATATGAAGGAAGTTGTTCGCACCGAGGTGCTCAAATTATTAGATGCGGGTATCATATACCCCATATCTCGATAGTAAATGGGTCAGCCATTGTCCGGGTTGTCCCAAAGAAGTCTGGAATTACGTTAGTTGCGAATGAGAATAATGAATTGATACCTACCCGTTTTACCACCGGGTGGAGAGTATATATAGACTACCATAAGCTGAACTCACCCTCTAGGAAAGATCAATTTCCTTTACCATTCATCAACCAAATGTTAGAAAGATTAGCTGGCCACAGCCATTATTGTTTCTTAGATGGATATTCTGGTTATAACCAAATCCCTATAGCCCCGGAAGACCAAGAGAAGACAACCTTCACATGTCCATTTGGTACTTTTGCTTACAGGCGTATGCCTTTTGGGTTGTGTAATGCACCCGTAACATTCCAACGTTGCATGCTAAGTATCTTTTGGGACATGGTTGAGCGATTTCTCGAGGTCTTTATGGACGATTTTTCGGTGTTTGGTTCCTCTTTCGATGAATGCTTGCACCACCTTACACTAGTTCTAGAACGTTGTAAACAAAATAACTTAGTCCTTAATTGGGAAAAGTGTCATTTTATGGTTAAATCTGGAATAGTGTTAGGACATGTGGTGTCCTCTAAGGGAATATAAGTTGATAAAGCCAAGGTTGACCTAATTTCAAAATTAAGACCACCTAAGAATGTAACAGATGTTAGATCTTTCCTTGGCCATGCCGGATTTTATCGTCGTTTCAACAAAGACTTTAGCAAGATTGCCTTACTTACGTCGAACCTACTTTCTAAAGATACTCGCCTTTGTATTTGATGAAGTGTTCAAGCTTTTGAGAAGCTTAAATTATTGTTGACTTACGCCCCTATCATCTAACCACCCGATTGGAACCTCCCATTTAAACTCATGTGTGATGCTTCGATTATGCGGTTCGTGCTGTCCTTGGCCAACGACGTGATAAAGCACCTAGTATGATTTATAATGCTAGTAGGACCCTAAACGATGCCCAGTTGAACTACACAACCATTGAGAAAGAAATGTTAGCCATCGTTTTTGCTTTGGAGAAATTTCGATCATATCTCCTAGGGTCTAAGATCATAGTCTATTCTGATCATGCCGCACTCAAATATCTCCTTTCATAGAAGGACTTCAAACCACGGCTGATTAGATGGGTATTGTTATTCCAAGAATTTACTCTAGATATTCGTGATAAAAATGGGTCTGAAAATGTAGTTGCTGACCATTTATCTCGTATCCTTGATGAGACTAGAGATGATGAGAGACCGATCCTTGACACGTTCCCTAATGAACAATTATTTTCCATCTCTTTGTTACCCTGGTTTGCAGACATTGTCAATTATTTGGTAACTGGTCAAATGCCCGAGCATTGGTCTAAACAAGATAGATCTAAATTCTTTTCTGAGGTTAAATACTTTTTCTAGGATGATCCGTACTTATTCAAATATTGCCCGGATCAGATCATCCATCGTTGCATTCCTGACAACGAAATCTCAAGTGTTCTGAATTTTTGTCATTATGGAGCTTGTGGGGGTCACTTTAGTTCTAAGAAAACAGCTGCGAAGGTTTTGCAATCCAGTCTTTATTGGCCAACTCTGTTTAAGGACTCCCACCTATATTTTCAAAGTTGTGATAGATGTCAAAAGTTAGGAAAGATGACCTAACGTAATATGATGCCACTTAGTCCTATACTAATAATAGAAATATTTGATGTGCGGGGTATAGATTTTATGGGTCATTTTGTCAATTCTTATGGCAACTTTTACATCTTATTAACTGTTGACTACGTGTCTAAGTGGGTTGAAGCAATAGCCACCAAGACAAACGATCGCCACGTTGTGATCAAGTTTGTTAGAGACAATATTTTCTCTCGATTTGGTATGCCTAGAGCAATCATTAGTGATGGAGGTTCCCATTTTTGTAACCGGTCTTTCGAGACGCTCATGAAGAAATACTCCATTACCCAAGGTTTCTACACCTTACCACCCACAAACTTGTGTCCAAGTTGAAGTGTCTAATAGGAAAATTAAACAGATTTTAGAAAAGACCGTAAACCCTACCCGAAAAGATTGGTCTTTGCGCTTAGTAGAAGCATTGTGGGATTACCGGACCACTTTTAAGACTCCACTTGGGATGTCTCCGTATAGACTGGTCTTCGGTAAAGCCTGCCACTTGCCTGTAGAATTAGAACACCGAGCTTATTGAGTCATTAAACGGCTAAACTTTGACCTATCTATTTGGTGATCATAGTAACCGCAACTCAATGAGTTAGAAGAAATTCGTAATGATTCTTACCGAGTGCAAAAATTTACAAGGAGAAAACAAAAATATTTCATGATAAATCGATTATTCGAAAGACATTTGAACCAGGTCAAAAAGTTCTCCTTTACGATTCTCATCTACATCCTTTCCTTGGTAAATTAAAGTCTCGGTGGACCGGACCATACTTTGTCAAAATTATTTTTCCTCATGGTGCAGTTGAAGTTCAAAATCCTAAGAACGGAGAAACTTTCAAGGTTAACGGTCAACGGTTGAAACCATTCTTGGAGTTACCCAGTCATGCAATAGAAGAATCGGAGCTGAGAGATCATGTCTACCAGGATTAATTTTTACGGGTAACAAAGTCTGGCTGAAGACACTAAACTTAGCGCTTATTGGGAGGCAACCCATACATGGTGATATTAAGGTCCCTCCGGGGGACCCTGTTGTTGTTGTACATTAGTTTTGTTTTTGTTTTTTATTTTCTTTCTTTCTTGCTCCCATGGAAGGATTGCTACGCTTCATCCAGGTACTATCTTTCTGACTTACCTCTTTATTCCTCTTGTTACTTATATTTTTGGTACTGCACTTTAATTTGAAACATTGAGGACAATGTTAGTTTTAAGTTTGTGGGTGAGGGAAAACTTTTAGTTAGTTTTTTTTTTTTTTAAATCTTTCTCGCCAGTATTTTTCCCTCTCCGGGATGCTCCGGCGACTTTCCCTGGCGCTTCATGCCAGATTTTTCTCTCTGGGATCACCATGATTCCATCGATTTTTCAACTGGTTTTTGATTTCCCTTTGTTGTCTTTTCCACGATTTCCACTTTTTTCTGGTTTCTTTTCTAGTTCTGTTTGCCGCTTTCTTCATTCTTTAGGGTTCGTGTTTTTCCACTTTCTAGGGTTTTTATTTTTCAGTCACAATGCCCAGATGCACCAGGGTGACGACCAGCTCTGCAACCCCTTCATCACAAGAGCTCTTGGGTTTTTCTACTCATACATACGCATCAGCTCCAGCCGATAATCTCCTCCACTGTCCCTTCAAGCATTTCGATAGCTGCCTTGATGGTATTAATGGAAGAGGTTACGCCAAGGGATCCTTCCTGAAGCACTTATATGTCATGCATATTTTCTCTGATGATAATAAAGCAATTTGTAGGGATTTGAAGGCTAACAACTTGAACATATATTTGGAATGGGAGAAGATTTTGGGTAGTTTGCGAATGTGGCTATGTTGCAGGTGTATGCGGTTACATGGTTGGAAGAAATCTTGTAAGGGCCGTGAAGGTATTGTGCTTGGAGACGTTGTTGTAGGTCCTTCCAACAATGCAGGGGGTGAGTTTCTCCTTCATGGATTGGATAAACAAGATGTTGTTCATGCTAAATGCTCGAGCTTCCCTGTTGCTGCAGTTGGTGTTGATGTTTCAGTGCATGGTGATGATGTTGCGTCCGAAGGTGAGGCAGTTGCTCTCTATGACCTCCTCAACACTGTGTTGTAAAGACAGTTCTCTACTGTCACTTCCATACCCCATAAGTGCAGATTAGGATTTTCAAGGTATTTGAAAGCAGTGTCTTGACAGGTTATTATTAACCCCGGGAACATGTCAGCTTGGTTGCAGCTCGTTCTCCTTCCGATCTGCACCCTTACCTTGTTCCATCCGAGGAATTTAGCTGAGAAAAAGTCTGGTAATAGGAAGCGCTTGCAAGTGATATCCATCAACCAAGCGTTGGCAGTTTGGAAGGAACCTAATGGCTGTTCCACCTTGGTGAATAAGATGTTACAACAACCTCTTCACAATGGGTCTAAGAAGGAAGATAAGAAGCTAGGTGCTGCTACGTTATTGGCTTGCCGAAAGAAGCTGGAATATGGTCATTTTGTTGCTTACATACGTGTGTTATCTTCATCTGGAATAGCTCCGTGTAACGAAGAGACGTTTCATGAGTTACAAGACAAGCACCCATAGGCGCCTCCCCCTGACATTCCTTGTGAGGCAGTCACGGTTGATCCAATCACAGTAGACTCACGGGCTGTTATGGGAGCTATCAAGAGCTTTCCCAAAGGCACATCTTGTGGTCGTGATGGTATACGCGCGCAACATTTGGTCGACGTTATGAGTGGGGCTGCAGCAGCCATTGTAGATGAGCTACTTGCATCGATTACAGGGGTTGTCAATCTTTGGTTGGCTGGTAAATGCCCTGTGGTTTTAGGCGAGTTCATTGCTAGTGCGCCCTTAAATCCGCTACTTAAACCTGGAGGTGGTATTAGGCCTATTGTTGTTGGCACGGTTTGGCGAAGGTTGGTTTCAAAAGTGGTTGCTTCCTCTGTCGGAAAGGAAATGTCATCATATTTAGGTAATTACCAATTTGGAGTTGGTGTTCTTGCTGGAGGGGAAAGTATTTTACATGCTGTAAATCGCCTACTTGAGATGCAAGGTCACTCGGACAAAATATCAATGCTGCTTATTGACTTTTCTAATGCTTTCAACATGGTGAGCAGAACTCAACTCATCAAGGAAGTTTGTCTCCATTGTCCAGGTATTTCTCGCCGGGTAGAATTTTGTTAATTAAGGCCTGCTAAACTATATTATGACTATTATATTTTGTCCTCTGCGCTTGAAGTTCAATAAGGTGACCCTCTTGGTCCCTTGTTATTCGCTACGACACTTCACCCTCTAGTGAAGATTATTGCCTCTCAATGCAAACTTGATTTGCATGCCTGGTATCTTGATGATGGCACGATTATTGGTGATCCCATGGAGGTAGCCAAAGCCTTAAGCATTATTGAAAGCGAGAAGGACCTTGGGGTTTGCATCTCAATATAAAGAAAACAAGTCTTTTGGCCTTCAATTGATCCTAGAAGCACAGCTGATGGTATTTTCCCGGTTGCTATTGGTAGACCTTATAATGGTGTCAAACTTCTAGGTGGACCGGTGAGTCTAGATATGAACTTTGTCAGTGATATGATGTTGAGCAGGGTGAATAAAATTAATGACGACAATCAAGAAACTCAAACACCCCCAAAGTGAGATGTTATTACTTCGCAATTGCACTGGTGTCTCTAAACTTTATTTTGCAATGCGCACTACCAATCTTGCAGCCCTGCAACCTGCCACTGACCTTTTTGATGATCACTTACTTAAGTACTTGAGACTACTAATCACTGGTGATGGTGCGGGGTTTGGTCCTTTACAGCAACGTTTGGCTACCTTGCCTATCAAAGATGGTGGACTTGGTATTTACACCATGGATGATACCAGCTCCTACTGCTACCTTGCTTCTCAGAGTCTGACTACTCCGGTGCAGAAGGTGATTCTTGGTAACTCATTCTCAACAGACAAAGGTTCTGCTTATCAGTTCGCATTTCAAAGATTTACCCAGGTATGTGGATTACCATTTACTTACCGTGTCAATGATACTGCCCCCCCTTCCATGCACTCCTTGGAAGTCACTTATTTTGATGCAGTTAAGAAGAAAATCCCAGACCAATTTTCTATGTGTACAAGAGATTCCATCTTGTGGTAATGCAATCGTGTTAAGCATGCTCAAGACTATTTATTGGCTGTACCCATCAGTAGGCTCAATCAATGCCTTGGTCCGAGATAGTTCAAAGATGTGCTTTGTTATCGTCTTGGTATCCCACTTTTTGTTGAGAATGGTTTATGCCCAAGTTGTAGCAAATCTATGGATATTTTTGGGGATCATGCGCTTCACTGTGCTAAGGATATAGGCCCTAAATTTCGGCATGATATTGTTCGTGATATAATTCTCGATATTTGTTAAAAGCTGGTGTGCTGCGCGTAAGGAGGTTTCCCCGGTTTTCTATGAGAAAGACTTGAAACTTGCTGATATTCTTGTGCTCAATTGGGAAAATGGACAAGATGTTTGTATGGATGTCACGGTGTCTCTCCCTTCAGTGGAGAAGGAATTCGCTCATTCGTCCTTGGGAAAGCTATATCCAATGCGGTGTCGCGTAAACACACAAACTACCTAGACAAGTGTGTTTCGCATGGTCATGGTTTGGGAGTCTTAGCTTTCTCTACCTTAGGAGAACTTGGTGAGGATACTTTATGTTTTTTCAAGCGTCGAAAATTGTTTAGCTAGTAATGACGCTAGTAGTGGATTTGGTAGCTTTATTTTTCATAGATTAGGCATTGCTATTCAAAAAGGTGTTGGTGCTTGACTTGTTGCTAGGTTGCCAACTAATAAATTTGTTTAAACGATTATTTTTTACAATGAATTTTAATAAAATCATTAGAAAGAAAAAAATATATATAAAAAAAAAAAAAAAAAAATTAAACTCCAAAGCCTAGAAATGTATGCTTATTAAGGATGGCACTAACCAATCTAAGTGGATAGAAGCATCTTGGTCTTAGGGGTTGAGGAACCAATCTGAGTAGATGAAAACATCTATATAGAGTCTATTCATAAAAGCACAGAGCTCAGGTGTTAAGAATTAACATGATAGTTTCACGATATCTCGTTGAGTCCTTTTCACTTTCTGTTTTTATTTATTTTATTTTTAAAATATGTTTCTCTAAGTGATTTGGTGGGGAAAAAACATCGAATTGTTACCACTGCCAGGATGGAATAGAGTGATTGAGTTACTAAAATTATAAAGAGACCAGACCAAACGGAATAATTTTCAAAAAAATAAAATAAAAATTAACACTTGGATAGCAATATGTATGTGTTTTCCCCTGTCTCCGTTGCCTAAACAAGCGTAGAATGCGGGATCCATGGGAACTATCATGTAATCTGCGGACAAGAAGCATGCGCTTGATCAAATCATGCGGTAAAAAAAAAAAAAAAGTTTATTATTGTTCAAATAAAATCGACACTTTGGTTCCCTTGTATATGCCAGTTGGGTTGATTTAAGAATTAAGATTGTCGACCGCTGGTTCCCTTGTATATGCCAGTTGTGTTGACACTAGTCCAGACCAGTATCTCAATCCATTAGGAATCATAGGTTCATCTTGGAGGAGGCCTTCAGACAGATGTGGGAAACACCGTTCACTTTAAGTCAACATTTAAAACCATCTACGTTTTTCTTTATATCCATTTTCTTAATCTATCCATGTGATTTGTTGACTCTGGATATTGATGTCCATAGTGCAACTATCTGAGTAGAGCTATGTCACTTATACATGAATTTTAGTATGCTTGAGTGCAAACTCGTGTACATCAATTGGAATTTCGCATCATGGTACTTCCTCCTGTAGTCAATGAGAGTATGCCAACAAAGGAGATTCTTTAGTGCCTTCCAAGGATTTGCGTAGATAGCTAGGGTTTGGAGTAAAAGTTTTGTGGGTACACCTCTTATAAACCCTCCCGAGACTATAACTCGGCCACTAAGGCCACCTAGGGGTTTAAAGGCTTGTTGCACACGCTAAGTGCAACCGTGCTGCCTGCGACGGTGAGTTAGGATTTTTTGTAGACTAGATTTGCTCGAGGACTAGCAAATAATAAGTTTGGGGGTATTTAATATACCCATTTATGTGTTTGAATTGCCCACGATTTTATACATTGTTAGCGCTCAATTTTGTATTTATTTTATGTTTTATGTCTTTGTAGGTGTTTTAGAAAAAAAAAAACATTTTTGGAGAAAATCGGCTCAAAAAGTGGCATTTGCACCCCAGGAATGGATAAGGGGCACCCAAATTACTAAGGGGTACCCTGAGTGCTATCGACATCCTAGCTGCTCGGATAAGGGGCAACCTTCTTCAACAATTTGAATTTTAGAAATTGGTGGGAAAACTAGTTTCAGTTCCGGCAGAATTAGGGTTTGATTTTTGAAGTTGTTTGAGTGAGATTCAATGGCTGAAATCGCTTGGGCTCACTGGTATGAGCTTAACGAAAGGATATAATGGATAGATTCGATTCGGTTAGGCTAGATAATCCATTTGAAGCAAATCGGGAAGATACTATTCTCGGGTTCATCTCCGGAAAGTTTAGTACGGATTATGGGAAGGATTTGATGCAACTTAATCGTTGTAATTGATTGGTTTGATCCTGTTTGGCTAAAACAGGGCTGGTACATGAGTTGGAATCGATAAAATAGGGAAGTTGTCGTGGTTTTGGATAAAACAGAGCAAGTAAATATTCTCGATATATTTTCAGCTATTTTTGGGAAAAATTCGTGTGTATAACTACTTCTGAGATGAGGGTGCAACATATAGGAGTGTGCTACTGCAAGAAGACATATAGAAATCACCATCAGCCGCGTGCAGAGAAGAAAACGGAAACAAATATCGTGAAGAAGGAAGAAAATATTCTCCCTTTACCGTGAAATATTTGGAGGTGATTCGAGGAGATTTCTTACGCCTGTTGGATATAAATAGGTTACTGGGTGAATATAAGGGACATACAGAGAGTCTGGAGAAGAAAGATAGGCTTAGAATCGAGAAAAGAGAAGTACAAAAATTTCTCATGCTGCTGCTCAACCAAGAACACGAAGAACAAACGCCTGCAAAAGACAGTCGCAGAAAGTGTCGTTAATCAACTACAAAAGAGTTTTATCGTATACATTTTGGGTACAGTAGGTCTTTCGCAACTGAACTATTGTAACAGCTTGGTAGCTAAACATCTTTAGCTATTGGAAATCATTGTAAGCTATTTTAATTACTTTTTGAATACAATGAAAAATCAATATTTCTTCATTTTTCGATTCATGAGTAGCTAAGTTCTTTTCTAGGGTTGGGAGGAAGCTATTTTCTGATGACTTTATTTAAATAATTATTTTCTTTATCATATTTGCTCCCTTTTGTGCTAATAATTCCTTAAAAGTTCTCTCTTCTTTGCATGCCTCATTTAAACTGTTTTGAATAGTTTTACACTATTGATCTTTTATAGGCGAAGGAGAATTAGGCCTAAGATTAATGACATAGTCATAAAAATAGAGATTGTAACGTTTTATCCTCCAAGGCATGAGTTTGAGTTCGAAACTGCCTTGAGTAATTTGGAGTACTGTGTAGAAGTCATAATTAGTAAATTGAACAACATCAAAATAGTGGAATCCCAACCCCTAGTTTTCCATTTCTTCTATCCACAAAAATTTAATTAGTTTATTTATTTATTTAGTATTTTTCTTTATTAGTCTCAAACCGAATCTTTACAAAAAGTCCGAGTGAACGATATCCTATACTCCCCCTTACATAATGATCCGTAAACCATATGTATATGTACTGTGAACTACAAAATAATTCTCCCCCTTTTTGTCAATATAAATTGGCAAAGGTACGAAAACTAGCGGGATCATAATGAAATTCTCAAAGAGATACTTCATGAATAAAAGAGAACATAACAACTTTGTTTCGATGATTTCACATAGTCGAAACTTAGTGTATTCATCAAGGAGTTCATAAAGATACAAGATAACTCCTACAATATTCCACAGCCTCACTCCACACAAAGATTTGGCAATTAAACACAAGTTCAATTAAGAACTCTCCCCCATAAAATGTCATTCCCGAAAGAGCAACAAGAGCGACCTTACTTTTACAAGAAAATAAGAATTTCTTTGGACATTAAAAAATCACATGAACCATGAATTTGTATCCAGAAAACTCAATTAAATTAACCACAAAGGAACCTTAATGCTTAATTTAATCAGCAATGCTCAACACAAGAAAACTTACGGAGCCGTATAGTACACACAAATAGAAGTGGATCAGGGAAAGATCAATACTGAGGAATATTCGAAAGTTCACTCTATCTTTTATCAATATTTGCATAATGACAAAATAAACTTAACTTTTTTCCATATATAGGACAATCATAGTTCACGGACGTAAACACACATATCCCGTAACATTTTTTGCAATATATGAAACCAATAAAGATTAATACTGCAAAATCATCTTCCAAATAACTTAGAATTTAAATAAATAAATCTAAAGACATTGCAAGATGAAAATCATTGGCAATAGCTATGTGTAATCACAATATATGCTATTCCAAACCCTAGTTATCCTTCTTAAAACACAAGAATATATTCTCATAAGAAGTTTCCTAGACATTAAGATTCTTGAAAAATTCTTTATCGTCCCCGAACTTCTTGTGGTCAATAGACATTGAAACATAAGGTTCATGAAGAAATGAGTCAATTTCAACGAACCTTCTAAACTGACGCCGAACCAGGGCCTTCTGAATTTCAAGAGTTCTTAAAAGAATAACATTTATTTGCTGAATCTCTTTCCTTGTTTCCTTCAACTCTTCAAGAACACCAGAAAACTTCAGAAGATTAGAGGGGATAGCCCTTGGTTTCTTCATATTCTTCCTTTTTCTTTTCAAAGTTGTAGAGGAAATAGACTTATCTTTTTCCTTCATGATTGATAGCTTAACAATCATATTAAAATCTTTTCTATTAGAATACATGATGCTTGGAGTCTCCATTCAAATATGGGATTGTGAGAGAAATACACAAATCAAGCTCTACAAGCAGTCTTGTGATAAAAAAGAGTTTTCAGGGAAGGAAAAAAGGAATGTAGGATTATAAAACCTTTATACAAGAAGAAAAGGATTAACGCACGACTAATTCACTCCTTAGAAAAGGATGAATTGTCGATTTTAACCCTCTTTCAATGATAAAAAAGGGAAATCCTTTTCAATACCAATTTATGATATGAAAAGATCAACAGAATTCCAGAAAAACACAAAAGAGAGAAAAAAATAAAATAAAACAAGAATTTTCTTTTCCTAAAGCCTGATCTGTGTTCATTTCTTGTCTCTTTGAAACCAGGCACATGAGACAAGATGCACCTTTAACATAATTAAGCTGTGTTGGGGTAAACAATAATCTGTCCACCATACACTTCTTGTACGGAATTCTTAATACCCTTTTTCACAAAATGTTAAGACCTTGTGCTTTTCTGTAGAGGTCTAATTTTTTATTTAGAAATTAACTTCTTCGGAGACGAGTTGAGTTTACATACCTCTGATGAGTTCGACATCTGAACAAGTTTGAGCTTGTTTGCTAATCGATTTGCTCTCCGTTGAAGTTTTCTGACATATCTTATTTTATGTTTGTACTTGAAACATTTAGAGAGTTCATGACCCTTAAGAGTACAATAAGAACATGTCAATGTGGAGGATGATTCAAACACCATAGCTGAGCATGCTGCTAAAAATATTGAGGTACCTGGAACATGTAAGATAGACTTTTCAGTAGACATGGAAAAATCCATTTTATCCTCCAAGGTGGATAAAGAAGTTTTTCCAAGAAGAATATCAAGATTGACGTACATATTGCAACAATTATCAAAATCAATATTTTCACCAAGGAGTGCAACACTTGATTTTTTATCTTCATTTGAATCATAGTGATCAGTCATTTCATCAACAGTTACAGCAAGATCTTTGTTTCCAGTGTATTTTGATTTAAACACTCATTAGCAAAATGACAAAACCTTTACACTTAAAGCATTGTGGCATATCCTCATCATCGGTTTCGACGATATCCCTGTTTTTAGGAGGAGCACGGTCATGAGGTTTTGACTGATGACCTAGGTTTATCTCTAAAGAACCGTTTACTTCTCTTCAAAAGAGGATCTCTAAACTGCCTTGTGATCAGTGAGACTGAGTTGTCAAGATCTTCATCTGATGAATCAGTCTCCATAGGATCAACAACATAGGTGCCAACACTTTTACTTTTGTCAAGCAATTTAGTGTTCTTTTGTGCTTTGAAAGCAATATCCTTTCCAGATTTGGATGTATGATCATGATAAAAGATCTTTAACTTCCTAACAAGGGTATTTCTGGAAAGTGTATCAAGGTTATTTCCTTTACCGATGGGATGTTTAGCTGGCAACGATATGAGAATTTTCATCAAAATATTCTTTTCGAGAATAGTCATACCCAATGCAAAAGATGCATCAACAATTTGAGACACTTTGTGATTAAACTCATCAAATGAATCTTCATTGACCATACGAAGGTTTTCCCAATCGAGAATTTAGGTTTTGAAGCCTAGCTTCTTTCACAGAGGATTTTTCTTCGAATACAGTATCTAAGATATCCCAGGCGTCTTTAGACTTAGTGTACGTAGTCACATGGTGCTGAAGATCTGGGGTAATGGCTTGGATGATAACATTTAATTCGTCAGAATTTTGCTTTGCAGCGAGAATCTCGGCAGGATCATATGCACCAATATCCTTTGGAATAGTTACACCGCCATATGTAACAACCGGAGGATCATATCCATTAATTACACGAACACATGATTGCAAATCACATGCTTGAAGAAAGGCACGCATAGAAATTTTCCACCAAAAGTAATTCGATTCATCAAAGACTGGCTATACGTTTATAGAGATAACACTTCTGTCCATAGAGTCGGATTGCTACAAATACATACTTATGAGGTCTTAAAGGTGTTTGCCTGTTCTGACACCAATTGAGAAAACGGGGGTCTAACAACCACACCCAATATTTCGTTTATGCAATCTGTATAGACTAACTCCAATATAATTCTAAGAGAATCAACTAGACAGTCAGACTCAATCAAGGAAAATATATCCAAGATTTATATCTCTGTTTCTCAATGTAATCAGCAAATCAAACATATAGAAATCCACGAGCCTCATGATTATGAGAAACAACTTGAACGATACCAAAGACCAATATTGAAATGTCAATAGATTTCAATCAACAACCAAAGGTTGGATTCACAATTGATTGAACTTACGCACAACCTGTGATATTTAAATTATATAAACAAATATAATGCGGAAAAGAAATATCAAAGACACCAAAAGTTTTGTTAACGAGGATACCGCAAATGCTGAAAAACCCCGGGACCTAGTCCATATTTGAACACCACACTGTATTAAGCCGCTATAAACTCTATGATAGGTGTAGAATATACCGTATTTACTATCTAGAGTTTATGCTTTCTTTGCTATTTTTCTTGTGAATTATGTATTTTATGCGTGTTTTTGAGTTATTAGGTACTACGGAGTCGCACGGAGAAAAAGAAGAAGAAATCACCTAATTTGGTGAAAAGAGGTAAACCGGTCATTTCATCGGCTAATACTAATGGGAGCCCAGACCACATGTTAAGGGGAAACCATATGAGAGATTTGCTAAGGACAGATTATTGTTCGTTAAGGGGCACATCCTCCTTTATAACACTAGGTCGAGATTACACCCGATCATTAACTTGAGTCTTAGTTATCAGTCGAGCTGCAAAGAGTGGTTCACGCCGGTAGGTTCAGTCCGATGGCTCGTTGTGATGAGATCGAGACAGAGAACTTGATTAGTAATTGGAAACCCAATTCCGGGGAGAACAGAGATGAGGAAAGATGGAAGAGATGGAGTTTATTGCCATCAAAACAAGTTTAAATCTTGTCGATATTCATGGATGAGTTGTGGAGATAAGAACTGGGTTTTGAGAGGTTGATTGATGAGAAATTAGAATCAGTGTTGGTTTAGGAAAGATGGGTTGGTCTCAGATTCGAAAATGTAGTCAAGAACTTAAGCTCAAGGCTGAGATTACATGGAACAAGAAGATGGTTTACTGCCATGGATTATGTCTATAAATTGAGAAAGATGTTTGGTTTGTTGTGTGATTGAATGTTGCAGGGAAGGAGATGTGATTGGATTATAAGACAACAACAAGATCGTGTCTGTATCAGCGGAGAAGAATGCGGACGTGATGTTTGTTTAAATGCGAGCTACCGAGTTTTTCACAAGTTCAAGATAGTTGGCGAGGCAGCGACTATTACCAGCTATTGTCAAGGGTCGAGAGAGAGAGAAGGGGCCAAGTCGTAGTGGTGAGGTCATGGGTTCTATAATGTTTTGAGAAGTCGGTGAAAGTGCTGCCATAATGACCATCGTTGGCTCGGCGAAGATGCGAGTGGTGTTCTTGAGTTTGTGACCAAGGAGATGCAGGTGGTGAAGAAATTCATGGGTTTTGGCTTGAGTTTGCTGGTCACAGTGGTTGGCTCTGGGTTGAGTTCAACTGGTGTTGTAATACCAAGAACAGATGGAATGGAGCTGATTGAGTAATGGGTTATGATGAGCTTGGACTCTGGAGCTGTTATAAACTTGAGATCGAACAGGGAATCAAGGATGTTGCTGCCATTATTGGCAGTGGTGTTGACAGTGGTGACGTGAACAGAATGACAGTCGATCTCAGGTAATCAGCCAGGGAAGTCTGGTGGATCTTTCAGATGAGAAGAATTGCAGTGGATGCAGCTTTTGTTATGAAGATGGTGCAGTTATGCAAGAGCAGGAGCTGTAATGTGGAATCAGGTGGATGAATGGATTGTTTGATTTGGGTTCTGGTGATGCAATGGCTAGGTAGTGGTGCTGATGAGAATGAAATGAGGACTACAATTGCAGGTCATGGGCTGGTGATTGGCCAGAGGTTTAACCATTTGTGCGAGATGGAGTTGTGCTAGAGTGTGGTGGTTTGGGCGAGTGTAAATCGAAATGGAGTGGTGCGAGATGAAAGGTTGTCGTGGATTGAAGCAAGGATTGAGGCTCGAAGTAGGTTTTTACAAAGACTGTTGGATGGTGATGGGATAATGGAGGATCTGAAGTTTATTCTTGCCGGAGAGAACGAGAAGTGGTGGCTTTGAGTCAGTGTGGTTCTAAGTATGTTTGTGGCGATGAGAGCTTATGGATTTCAGGTGTCGATATAGATGCATGTATGCAGTGGTAGCTGTTGGTGCAGCTGGTAGCAGGGCAGAGCTGAGAATGTATCAAGTTCTGATTCACGGTGATGATTTACGAGAACTGCAAGGAATTATAGCTGGTGTCATGGGAATTTGGAAGTGAAGTGGTTTAATGCTATGAATGGCCCAGATGCGGGTATGAAGTCAAGTGAGTTGTTGGCTTATTTGTGAAGGGATTGTGAAGCGATATTGCGATTAGGTTTGTGATAATCTGAGAATGGTGAGTCTTTGCGATGAATGTGTGCGATTGGAAGTTTGCATTACATGGAATGATGAATGAAGCGGTTTTGTGAGTGAAAGCGAATGGATTTCAAAGTCTGCGAGAAATCGTGAAAACGGAGCGGGGTGGTGCACCGTTGGTACTAGCCAGGATGCAGATTTGGAACTTGAAGCGTGAATCATAATATTTCGGTGAATCGTGAAGGGGTATGTGTTGGATGCATGATTCAGTAGCGGCATATATGAGCTACGAGTCACGCTTTTGGGCGCGTTTCGCAAGAATCCAAGAGTTAATTTAGATGGTGCAATTGTGAAATATGGCTCTGAATTGTGAACTGCAGAGAATGATAGTGAGTTGCTGGGAGTTACGATAGTTGGATACAAGCTCAGGTGGTCGGAGATAATTTTCAGGTGATCGGAATCCGGCGACCGGATTCCGGGGATGACGTCAGCAACACGGCGACCAGTTTTGACTCAAATTTCCAGATAAGTTATTTTCACACACGGGTATTTTCTACACATGGGCTTGGTGGACCACTTGGAGATGGGTTTTGAGAAGACCTAAATTTGGAGTATCCTTTTGGAATGGGAGAAGCATATAAATAGAAAACTCTTTCTCTAAACCTAGATATCTCCATTAGGGAGGCTTCTACTTGTTGTCTAGGGTTTCACATGATAGATTCTTCTAAACTCTTTGTGATGATTTCCAAAAACACAAGTAGTTGATTTATTGTTATTGGTTAAAGATGTAGTTGGATTTTGAAAACAAGTTATGATTTTTATGAATTAGTTTTCTCTCAAAATCATTGTTTGATTTCTACGGGTTATAATAATTGCATGATTGATGTATTGCAATATGATTGAATGTTTGTTTAGTTAAGTCTAGAATTAATTGAACTCACATCCATATCTATAGCTATTTTAGGGTTCATCATGAAGCGATAACCTTGAATACGAGTAGCATGATATGATTATGGTTTGTAGTGATACATCCTTGTAGTCATATGTAGAAATTGACCTTTGTTCGAATTGTTTGCGCAATGTATTTCAATTGCATTGATTAGCCTATTTCGAAACCTAATGCTCCTAGGAATTGAACTTGATTAGCGCAAGGCGTTAGGTTATTCTTTAGGTAGATTTCACATACGCGGCTCTAATATACGTGTGTTGATGACTTAAGAAATTTACGGAGTATTCTTGCAATAAGGTATTCTATGTCTTTTGATGATAGCGAGATTAAATACGAATTATATTCATACATTCATAAACTTGTTTACAATTGAAGATGAAACCTTTATCCAATATTTCACATCCTTGATTTGCGTACTTTGTTTGCTTTTGTTTATTTTTATTCACACAATCGAAAATCCCCCGTGTTACTTATAAGATACAGAAACATATTGACAACCAAGACCTCTCTGTGGGAACGATCCTTTCTTGCCCTTGCTTCATTATATATTTTGAGTAGTAAGAAAGTGTAATTATATTTGTGTCGGTGACAATAGGTCAAATTTTGGCGCCGATTCTTAGGGAGGGCGGTTGTCACTTGTTTCAGTTTCTTATTTATTTTTATTTTTTATTTTTTATTTTTTTAGTTTTGTTTTACTTTTTATTATTCTTTGGTTCTTAACCGAGTTTTGAGAATCTCGTTTCAGGTACCAATTTCTATGGACGGAGCATATTGGAGCAATCAATACGGCTTTCAACCTCAACAATATGACAACTATCACCCTTACGGGAGTACAATCAAAACCAATCCTTTGGTTATGGTCCATACTCCACGTACCCTTTTAGTTGTTCTCATACATTCCAACCTTCTCATGGTGGGTATGTAAGTGAGCAACCACAAAGAGGGGATGATACTTGTGCTCCTATTAATATTTCTTCTAGTTTAGTAGATGAAATGCAACAATTTATGGTCAGCATGGAGTTAGTTTGTGGACAACCAGCGTGGAACCAATTTCATCGATCGAATGTGCTCATAGTATGTTTGGCCCAATTTCTGATCGTAGTTATGATCATTCACCCATTCAAAGGGAATATAATTGGCCTAGCAATAATGAAGTAAGTGATTCTACTTTTGCCTTGTCGAATGAGCTTTACAAACAAATGGAACACTATATCCAGAATTTGGATGGATCACTCCAAGAGCTTCAAAGAGGTGTTTCCGATGTAAGAAAGGGCATTGATGAATACATAGAGGAAATGAATAATTATGTTGAAAAAGGCGAACCTTTGGGGACTTTCGTTGATAATTGTGTAGTTAACTCAACTCTTGATCGTAATAATGATCATTCACCTATTCAAAAGGATGAGCTCGAGATTAGCAACACTAAATTCAGCGAGAACCAATCTTATGTTGACTATGATAGTGATGATGATTATTATGAAAATACATCGTTTGAACCAATTTATGGTGACATCCCCGAGGAGTGTACAATGGAGTCTTTTTGCGATCAAGGTGAAGTTGAAAAGGAATATGATGACGCTAGTGTAGCTTACTTGAGCATTGATCTTTATAACGATCAAGAACCTATTCAAAAGGTAGAGCTCGAGGAAGATGCAATGAGTGTTCTAAAAAAGTACCTTAGGGAGAGACTTGAATCCGCAGTGGAGTATGTGCCTTACAACAAAGAGGAGTATGTTGAGAATGAGACCGTTATGACCAATATTGTGGAATACCCAATTGAGTTTGCAAATGATTGTAATGATGATGTTTATGTCGAGACTTTGGTTAAGGCAGAAACGGACGAAAAATGGTTGCAAGGTTTGATAGAGGACCATGATATACAAGAGGTGAATAATTCACTTGAGTTTTCAAGGATGAAGAGGATTCAAGTAATACAAGAGATTGTGCAAGGTTTGTCTAACCCGTTGCCTATTGTTTCTTCTCCTTTACCTCTTATTGGTTTGAATGTATGTGCTTCGAGAATATTGTTGAATGACTTTGTTTCTCGTTTTCCGCCATTAGAGATACTTGATTCTCATACTATTCAGGTTTTGAAACAAGAAACCGTGGTAGTCCCCGACTTCTATATTCTTTATACACTTCCAAGTGTGGACAAGAATAAGTGTGGGGGAAACTTTTATCGGTTAATAGCTTCATTTCTGTTTTATATTACTAATATGTGTGTGAATCTAGTGTTTGCAAAACAGGTTATATGGAGGGATCCCCAACTTTTCCGATTGTTAGTATATGGGTAATGAATCTTGCAAGGATATAGTCGGGCTGACGACTTTAAACCAAGCGCTACATGGGAGGCAACCCATAGGTTTTGTATCTCTTATCTTTTAGTTTTTCTTGTCTTGTTTTTACTTTTTCTGATTTCTTATCGCATATTGTTATAAGATTTCCCACCTTGACTTTCTTTGGACGATTCAATTTACATTGAGGACAATGTAAAGTTTAAGTGTGGGGGAGTGGTTAAGCATTTGCGTTGTAAATTTTTCAAATTTTTCAAATTTTTTGTAAATAGTGAATAAGAAAACTCCAACTTGTAGTTAGTTTAGAGTCACATAGTATACATGTCGCTAAGATTACATCGAGAATCTCATAAGAGTGACTGAACTTAGAGATGATAGAGAACATGATCGGGTTTCTTACTTGTATGAGAGTTAAAGTTGGATTTAACCATGCCAGTGGCAAATAAGGTGCAGACTGAATTCGGTATTAGAGTAGTGGTCCCCTAGTGGAGACTACCCATGTTACATAATGTGAGGCACCGACCTTCAATTCTTTGTACCTGTCTAAATATGTGCTTTTAGAGTGTGTGTCACCGTACGTAAACTCCGGGTAGAATGGTGAGCTACCCAACCTCCCACCATAGAAGCACTATTTTGATCTCTTGAGTGCTATTTTTATCAATCATGATGGTGACATCGAATTGCTAACTTACATACCACTTGTAATCTTAATCGCAGTTAGCACCATCCACTTTATCTCTCTCCACCAACGAGTCCATAGAAACACCATCATTATCAACAAGAGGAGCATCACAAATTTGAAGGAAAGTTGAAGGCGTTCAAGGTTTACAAGCAACGATACGAAATGGGCGATTTGATTCAAGTAAAGCAACAAGACAAGGAGCAGAATTTTTTACAAGTTGAAGACTTTATGTACAAGAGCGAAGATTATCAAGAATGAGAGTTCGAGAAGTTTATGATATCAAGACATATAAGTTGTGAAGAATCAAGCGGTAAAATACTTATACCATGGCCATTTGTACTTAATTTTATTTGTATGTTCAGTTTGTGTTTATTTCTCTTGTCTAAAAAAAAAAAAAAAAAAAATTAAAAAAAAATGAATGGAAAAAAAAAAAAAAAAAAAAAAAGACAAGAGAAATTTTTTTTAGGTTCATTACTAGTTTTTATTATTTTGTTTTGTTTCCATTTTGTATTTGTTTTATTTTTCTTGTCTCATAAAAAAAAAAAAAAAAAAAAAAAAAAAAAAAAAAAAAAAAAAAAAAAAAAAAGACAAGAAAAATTCATTGTATCATATTTTGAGTTTGTATAGTTCGTTTTTAGTTATGTATTCTTTCAATAAAGCCAATGGAAGAAGGAATATCTACAAAGAAGTTTCAAGCAACAAGAATTAGAGGAAAGAATCAAATTGTCGAGATTCTACGAAGTTCAAGAGTAATCATTAAGAGTTGAAGACCGAAGACGAAGATGAAGACACCGATTGAAGACCGAAGACGTTTCTATGGATGATGTGAGAGTGGTGCTAGCTGCACGCCGAACAGATAACAAGGTAAGTAAGCATATTCCCACCTTCGTTAAATGGTTGATTTCCTTTCTTAGAGATCGTCAGAAAAATGGGTTTTCAAAAATGATAAAAGATATGGGTTTTCAAAATATTAAAAGATGTGGGTTTTCAAAATATTTCGGAGGGTTTTTACCTTCCTACCATTCAACGTGTCGCAGGTTTCTCTCTTCATTCCTACCTGGACACATGTGTGACCCATAAAAAGTTGTTTATTATTGAGAGCAACTTCATAAAACCCTTTCTTGTGAGGCAGAGTCAAGACTTTCGATCACTCCGAACCCGAATTTCTTTCGAGAAGGGATGGTTATTTCTCTCTCAACTTTTAAGGATGAGATTGTGTTCATTTATGTGTCTAACTTCTTATGACTAGTGTGCAAAATCTCTATCTCTTCTTAGCGCATTTGATGCTATCATTTCGGAGAACTAGTAAGTTGGAAATATAGATTTTGTGGGTATATCTCTAGTAAACCCTCACGAGACTAAAACTCGTCCACTAGGGACACCTAGGGGTTTATAGGCTTGTTATACGTGCTAAGTGTGACCGTAGCCTCGACGACACGGAGTTGTATGTATGTTTTAGAATTTGTTTTGTTTGATTTGCTCGAGGACTAGCAAAGTCTAAGTGTGGGGGAATTTGATAGGTGTAGAATACACCGTATTTACTATCTAGAGTTTATGCTTTCTTTGCTATTTTTCTTGTGAATTATGTATTTTATGCGTGTTTTTGAGTTATTAGGTACTGCGGAGTCGCACGGAGAAAAAGAAGAAGAAATAACCTAATTTGAGCTGAAAAGGGTAAACCGGTCATTTCATCGGCTAATACTAATGGGAGCCTAGCCACATGTTAAGGGGAAACCATATGAGAGATTCGCTAAGGACAGATTATTGTTCGTTAAGGGGCACCTCCTCCTTTATAACACTAGGTCGAGATTACACCCGATCATTAACTTGAGTCTTAGTTATCAGTCGAGCTGCAAAGAGTGGTTCACGTCGGTAGGTTCAGTCCGATGGCTCGTTGTGATGAGATCGAGACAGAGAACTTGAGTAGTAATTGGAAACCCAATTCCAGAGGAGAACAGAGATGAGGAAAGATGGAAGAGATGGAGTTTATTGCCATCAAAACAAGCTGCAACTGTCGATATTCATGGATGAGTTGTGGAGATAAGAACGAGGGTTTTGAGAGGTTGATTGATGAGCAATTAGAATCAGTGTTGGTTTAGGAAAGATGGGTTGGTCTCAGATTCGAAAATGTAGTCAAGAACTTAAGCTCAAGGATGAGATTAGAGGAACAAGAAGATGGTTTACTGCCATGGATTATGTCTATGAATTGAGAAAGATGTTTGGGTTGTTGTGTGATTGAATGTTGCAGGGAAGGAGATATGATTGGCTTATAAGACAACAACAAGATCGTGTTTGTATCAGCAGAAGAATGCAGACGTGATGTTTGTTTAAATGCCTGAGCTACCAGTTTTTCACAAGTTCAAGATAGTTGACTGAGCCAGCAGCTATTACCAGCTATTGTCAAGGGTCGAGAGAGAGAAGGACCCAAGTCGTAGTGGTGAGGTCATGGGTTCTATAATGTTTTGAGAAATCGGTGAAAGTCTTTGCCATAATGACCATCGTTGGCTCGACTGAAGATGCAGAGTGGTGTTCTTGAGTTTGTGACCAAGGAGATGCAGGTGGTGAAGAAATTCATGGGTTTTGGCTTGAGTTTGCTGGTCACAGTGGTTGGATCTGGGTTGAGTTCAACTGGTGTTGTAATACCAAGAACAGATGGAATGGAGCTGATTGAGTAATGGGTTATGATAATCTTGGAATCTCGAGCTGTTGTAAACTTGAGATCGAACAGGGAATCAAGGCTGTTGCTGCCATTATTGGCAGTGGTGTTGACAGTGGTGACGCGAATAGAATGACAGTCGAGCTCAGGTAATCAGCCAGAGAAGTCTGGTGGATCTTTCAGATGAGAAGAATGGCAGTGGATGCAGCTTTTGTTATGAAGATGGTGCAGTTATGCAAGAGCAGGAGCTGTAATGTGGAATCAGGTGGATGAATGGATTGTTTGATTTGGGTTGGTGATGCAATGGCTAGGTAGTGGTCTTGATGAGAATGAAATGAGGGCGCAATTGCAGGTCATGGGCTGGTGATTGGCCAGAGGTTTAACCGCTGTGCGAGATGGAGTTGTGCTAGAGTGTGGTGGTTTGAACTGAGTGTAAATCTGAAATGGAGTGGTGCAGATGAAAGGTTGCCGTGGATTGAAGCAAGGATTGAGGCTCGAAGTAGGTTTTGCGGCAAAGTTTGTTGGATGGTGATGGGATAATGGAGGATACGGAAGTTTGTTACTGCCAGAGAGAACGAGAAGTGGTGGCTGAGTCAGGTGGTTCTGAGTATGGTTGTGGCAGTAGAGCTTATGGATTGCAGGTGGCGATATAGATGCATGTATGCAGTGGTAGGTGTTGGTGCAGCTGGTGGCAGGGCAGAGCTGAGAATGTATCAAGTTACAGTTGCGGTGATTGCAGGAACTGGCAAGGAATTATAGCTGGTGTCATGGGCTGAAAGTGGTTTGGTGCTTGCAATGAGGCGAATTGCAGTATGAAGTACAGATGGAGTTGTTGGCTTGGCTGTGAGAAGGGATTGTGCTTGATATTGCAGTTGGATTTGTGATACTCACAGAATGAGCCAGTCTTTGCGGTGAATGTGTGCTGTGGAAGTTTACATTACGAGGGGAATGATGAATGAACGGTTTTGACGGTGAGCGAATGGATTTGAAGCTACGAAATCGTGCGAAAACGGAGCGGGGTGGTGCAACGGTGGTACTAGCCGGGATGCGGATTTCGGAACTTGAAGCGTGAATCATAATATTTGGTGAATCGTGAAGGGGGTATGTGTTGGATGCATGATTCAGCCGCGGCATATATGAGCTACGAGTCACGCTTTTGGGTGCGTTTTCGCAAGAATCCAAGAGTTAATTTAGATGGTGCAATTGTGAAATATGGCTCTGAATTGTGAACTGCAGAGAATGATAGTGAGTTGCTAGGAGTTACGATAGTTGGATACAAGCTCAGGTGGTCGGAGATAATTTTTCAGTGATCGGAATCCGTGACTGGATTCCGGGGATGACGTCAAAGAAATCACGGCGACCATTTTGACTCAAATTTCCAGATAAGTTATTTTCACACACGGGTATTTTCTACACATGGGCTTGGTGGACCACTTGGAGATGGGTTTTGAGAAGACCTAAATTTGGAGTATCCTTTTGGAATGGGAGAAGCATATAAATAGAAAACTCTTTCTCTAAACCTAGATATCTCCATTAGGGAGGCTTCTACTTGTTGTCTAGGGTTTCACATGATAGATTCTTCTAAACTCTTTGTGATGATTTCCAAAAACACAAGTAGTTGATTTATTGTTATTGGTTAAAGATGTAGTTGGATTTTGAAAACAAGTTATGATTTTTATGAATTAGTTTTCTCTCAAAATCATTGTTTGATTTCTACGGGTTATAATAATTGCATGATTGATGTATTGCAATATGATTGAATGTTTGTTTAGTTAAGTCTAGAATTAATTGAACTCACATCCATATCTATAGCTATTTTAGGGTTCATCATCGAGCGATAACCTTGAATACGAGTAGCATGATATGATTATGGTTTGTAGTGATACATCCTTGTAGTCATATGTAGAAATTGACCTTTGTTCGAATTGTTTTGCGCAATGTATTTCAATTGCATTGATTAGCCTATTTAAAAACCTAATGCTCCTAGGAATTGAACTTGATTAGCGCAAGGCGTTAGGTTATTCTTTAGGTAGATTTCACATACGCAGCTCTAATGTCTGTGTTGATGACTTAAGAAATTTACGGAGTATTCTTGCAATAAGGTATTCTATGTCTTTTGATGATAGCGAGATTAAATACGAATTATATTCATACATTCATAAACTTGTTTACAATTGAAGATGAAACCTTTATCCAATATTTCACATCCTTGATTTGCGTACTTTGTTTGCTTTTTGTTTATTTTTATTCACACAATCAGAAAATCCCCGTGTTACTTATAAGATACCGAAACATATTGACAACCAAGACCTCTCTGTGGGAACGATCCTTTCTTGCCCTTGCTTCATTATATATTTTGAGTAGTAAGAAAGTGTAATTATATTTGTGTCGGCTGACAACCGGTCACTCTAGCCTTCTACAAGTTAACTTCGGACTGGAATGTGATTGAGCCCTAACCAATCTCACACTGATTAAGTTACAGTCGCGTTCCTTATGCCTCTGAATTCGAGCAGGACTATACGCACTTGATTGCCTTAGCTGATCTCACCCACAACTAAGAGTTGGTACTACCCAAAGTCGAATACTTGATAAACAAATCTGTTTCCTACAGAAAAGTCTATTTGAATAGATAAATCTGTCTCTCATAGAAATACCTACGATTTTTTTTTTCCGTCTTTTGATAAATCAAGGTGAACATGAACCAACTGATAATCCAGTCTTATATTCCCCAAGAACAACCTAGAAATATCAATCACCTCATAATAACTTAACTATATAGTAGTAGAACAAGTTATTGTGGAATCACAAAGAACGAGATGAAGAGTTTTGTGATTACTTTTTATATCTTACGTATCGGAGATAAATCTCGAGCAAATCTTAGAGAAGATAGTACTCAATACGATAGAACAACTAAGATCAGAACACGTAACTGCAGAGAAAATAGTTGGTTCTGGCTTCAGAATCCCAATGAAGTCTTTAAGTCGTTAACCTATAATGGTTTTAGGAAAAACCTAGGTTAAAGGAGAATCGACTTTAGTCACAACTAGTTTCACACAAGAGGTGTGGGGAGTAAGTTTCCCAATTGCTAGAGTTCTCCCTTACATAGTTAACTTTGAACAAAGCAATCAATATTCACCGTTAGATGAAACCTGATTTAAAATTCAAGCTAATATCTTTCCACCATTAGATGGTCTTAACTTGTTACACACAAATGAAATATACCTTCATTTAGATATGGGTAACCGTACCTAAACGTGTATATTGAGTTGGCTCAATAACAGTTAACCGAAGTTGGCCATATGAACACTTTTGTATTAACCATGTTCATCTTAACACTTCTAGACCAATTGATAATCAAATGAATCTAATTGTGTTACTCATAGAGTTGTTCAATTGTTTATAATATCACTAGTAAAGACACATGTGCGATGCACATGCTTGAATTTTACTCATCCAACAACGCTAAATTTGAAAGTCATGAATTATTTTTCTTCCAAAAACTAAAATTTACTATTCTTATTTGTACTCGTTAGGTAGATAATTAAAAGAGATTTTCAAATATATAAATTTTATAAAAATCCGGTGTATATTTTGAAAGATATTAAGTTTTTAAAATTTTTGATCTATTTTAAAACAATGGTATTTATGTAAATATTAAAAATTGGGGACAACTAAGTAATTTAGGAGGTCTCCTACCAAAAAGAGCTATTTTCTTTATATTAGTATAAGATAAGATAAGATAAGATAAGATAAGATAAGATAAATGTATACATGACATAATTGAAGCAAAATCGGATTAATTCAAAAGAATCAGTTCATGAACATTTTAGCCACGTTTTGCAAAGATTGGATTCCTTAATATATAAATGTATTTGTTCTTGAGTATGAAGTCATACTTAACCGACTTAGAACTTGAACCACTTAAGATTGCAAACGGTACGCAAACTTAAGTTTCGGACATTGGTCATAAGTCGAAAGTTTGCAAACGGGTACGCAAACGTTAGCTCCGGACAGAACTCAGTTGAAACCGTTTGCGAACGGGTATGCAAACTTAGTTCCTGGACTTCAACAGTTAAATAAGTTTGCAAACGGGTATGCAAACTTAAGTACCCTGACTTAAACAGTTGAATAAGTTTGCGAACGGGTGTGCAAACTTTTGTTCCTGAATCCCGTCAAAACAGTTCGTACACTAAGTACACAAACCGTAATGTATCCAGACATGGGTTTTAGCTCTTTACTCCCATTTCAATCATTGAAATATTCTTAGAATACGACAATATCTATCTCACACAAACTATTAGCTTATAAGAAATTTTCAAGTGATAGAATGATCAATACGAAACATTCCGAGTCTACATCAAATGACTGTCTCGCACAAGTCATGCAAGATGTTACCAGGTGATTGTTCACCTGATCATCTTTTGACTTTCTTCAAGAATAATGGTGAACGTACAGTAAAACTTCGATAAATTAATATCCTTGGGACCGAAGAAAATTATTATTTTAACGAAGTTATTACTTTATCGAGTTAAAATTTAGCCTGTACAAGCCTAGTTGGGACCAATTTTTTTTATTATTTTAGCGAAGTAATTAATTTATCGAAGTTCTACTGTAGTTAAAGCAAAAATATTTCCAACACATATTTCGAGAAAGATATAAGTGAGTTAAACTCAGCTCGAAATATCAAATGTGTATAAAGTAAAGTCTATATAGCTATACGACTTTGTCTCAATATGAGATAGAATAGAATAGAATTCTGAATGATAGATGTGTTCAAGTCTCCACATAACTTTTGTTGATGATGATCCACAAGTTCCCCTTAGTTGTTCGTCGTCTTCAATCGATGAACGCCGTGAAGTCTAAAGCTAAACTACACATTCTGTCCTAATCCGAGACATAGCTATAAGTAGACTAGAAATCAAGACTTATAGTTTTGACAATTAAACTTGAAAAACAATCTTGAGATAGCAACGCTTGCGAGTTCGACCGAGCATTGCTCTAACAAATATGGTTAAGACAAAAGTGTTCATATGGCTAACTTCGGTTAACTGTTATTGAGCTAACTCAGTATACACGTTTAGGTACGGTTACCCATATCAAAATGAAGGTATATTTCATTTGTGTGTAACAAGTTAAGACCATCTAACAATGGAGATTGATTGTTTTATTTCTAAGCATACTTAACTTGAATCTTAAATCAAGATTTCATCTAATGGTTAATATTAAATGCTTTGTTACTAAGCTATCTTAGCTTTGATTGTAAGCAACCCTGATTTGAAAGACTATATAAGGGAGAACTCTAGCAACTGGAAAACCTATCCCGGCACTTTCCTATGCCCTGGTTGCAAACTAGAGTCGATTCTCCTTTAACCTAGGTTTTTCCAAAACCATATTAGGTTAACGAATGGAAGACTTCATTTAGGATTCGTGAAACCATATCCAACTATTTTCTATGTAGTTGTGTATTTTGATCTTACTTGTTCTATCATGTTGAGTATTATATTCTCTAAGATTTGCTCGAGATTTATCTCCGATAGGTACGATATGAAAAGTAATCATAATAGTTCTGTTTGTACCCTAATATTTTACATCAAAAATGGGCTTACTTGGGTTTAATATGCTCCTTTTATTAGCCAAGCATGGCTAACTAGGCCTCACAAGCACTATACATAGGTTCCCATGTGCAGAAGTCCAAGTCAAGTTAAGGGGATGCCATGTCATCACTGTCACGTCGCGAAGGAAACGTCAATCAGAAGGTGCCACATTAGCAGAAAGCATAGTCAGCTGGGCTGCCATGCCAGCATGACGTCAGCAGATGCTGATGACGTCAGAATATTCCATTACTAAAAGGATATTCCATTACCGTTTTAACACTGTCAGCATATACCATTAATGTTGAGACGTCGTCAATTAAATCTAACGCCGTCAACGAATAAGCAAATCAGGACCGTTGTTGATGGTGGATTTTCGACAAAGGTCAAAATCGTAAAATCATGATACTACATGTTTCTGACCCGGCTCAAGTAACGCATGTGACAATTCATATTTATTATCCGTTAACCGTTTCACGATTTCTGATCGAGTTCCTCTCGAGCCATGATGAATATGATTCTCGAAAGGCCTCCCACTAGCTGAGAGCCCGATGTTGTGCATTTTATCATGACCTCTATGTAGAAGAATGATTGGGCGGTCCTCCTACATAATTGTTTGTTGAGAGGGAAAAACGACTTTAGGACGTCGACGATACTCGTTGTTCCCTGACTACATAGAGAGACTGTGTATAGATTCAGGCGGCTCTCCTACATAATCGTTTGTTTAGGGGGCTAAACGCCTTCAGAGCATTAACAATGCTGCACGTTGATTCCCTGACTATGCACCTTTCAGAACGAGTATGATGCTTCACTATCTCATATCTCGATTCTACAATAGATTAATTCTACCGTGACATTCGCCACTGAATTCCTGGAAAATAATCTATTTCATCTCATTACTCCGATTTCATGATCGAATCCACGGCTGATCTCATGGAATGGTGATAGATAATTTTATTACTCCGATTCGATGGTCGAATCCACGATCCCATGGGATGGTAATGCTCATTTATTATTTTGAATCCATGGTCGAATCCACGGCTGATCTTATGGATTGATAATAAATAACTACTCACCTTTATTACTCAGTTTCATGAATCATTCTCCACTGAATTTCATGAATTAGTAATAAATACTCAACAACCAGGCATCTGGACTATCACCGAGTAAGCCCAATAAAATGGTGCAAGTGTACTCAACAATGATGCACACAAGCACCCAAATGCACGAACGAGCGTTCGAAAATATGGACAAATGAGGAATCCTACACAAAATAGGAGAGGGAAAATAATATAAAAATAATAAAGAGGCGCCTAGGGACCGGGCCCACAGGCCGGCCGGCCATGCCACCATAGCCGGTCCCCCACGCCTCTTCCCTTTATTTTTTATTATTTTCTTATTTTCATGAACTCGTGAAAACTCCTTCATTCAAGCAACTTTCCTTATTTGAGCAAAACTCACGGTTTTTCCATATTTTCATGGTTTCATGAGAAATAGTAATAAAATAGGGAAAGAAGTTGCGGGACCAGGAAACCTAGCCGTCCGGCCATGCCCTAACCGTGTTGGTCCCACACCTTACAATCCCTAGTCTTTCATAATTATTATTTCCCTTATCTCATGAAACTCCCCCGTTTGAGCAAAAAATCATGGTTTCTGCATATTTTCTCAAATATTGCTCAAACCATGAAAAAGCCAAAAACTCAAATGGTCACATGACCAACTAGGCTACTCACACCAAATATTAAAATATCATTATTTTAATATTTTCCAAATTTTGATCAAACGAGCAAAGTTCTACTTGCTTATTCGAGCAAAATCAAGAATTTCACTCAAAGATCGAACTCTTCTGAAAATCCGAGATATTGCTCAAACGCACACCAGAAAATATCGAAGCTCTCAAGACTGAGGCACAAACATTATGGTGAAACAGTCATGCTTCCTTGACCGACCAAGGCCGGCCCTAAGGCTTGCAAGGAGCCGGTCCCACACATTCTTATAATTTTGACCTAATTTGCTCGATTGCTCATGTTGGGTCCAAACTATTTCTAATCAACTTGGAATTTGCTCAATCGACCATCAGCTGGTCCCACACCACCAAAATCCGGTCCTATGCTCCCTTGGCCGGTCCCCCACTTCTCCATAAATTAGGTTTTATTACCTAATGCTCAGACAAGCACTATTTTAATAAATAATGAAACCGACATTTAATCATTATTCTTTCACCAACCGTTTAACTAGGACCCTGGTGCACGCTCACTCGAGCCCTTGGGCACCACATGGTCGTCCATCATCCCATGTGGTCAGTCCGTCTCTCACTCATGACCTACTTTCAGCAATTCATCAATTGACGAACAATTGATCAAAATTAGGGTTTCGAACAAACGCTCCACAAATCATCATTCTGAGCAAGTTCAAACACTAATAAATTTATGTTGATCCGGTAATCAACATTTAGATTAATTACATTATATTTGGTAGTCTGCCAATATTTTAATTAATATTTTATTGGGTCACGTTACCAATAAATAATTCGTTGAATTGAGCAATACTTGCTCAGTTGCTCGAATATTGATCCAACTATCAATATTCAGTAATTCATCGAATCGATGCTGCTCTAATTTACAATATTTAATCGGCGAGCAATATCTAAGAACCGTACGTCTAACACGTTCAATCCATGAATCATTGAGCATTCGTCAATCATGCTCAATTCAACAAAACTTAGACTCATTGTCTAATCAGTCAACAACTGACTAATCAAAATACATGTCTGCTTCGTAGACTCCACGTTTGTGAGACATCAATCACGTCATATGGGGGGATATTACTTAGGGTTTTGGTCTGGCGGCCTACGTCACGTGTGTTCATCCAGGATGAGAAATGTGAGTAAGTCGTGCAAACGGTTGAAGGAGTTAGCAAAGTAGTGGGTAGACGGTTAACCAAGTCTCCGCACGACATGGAACTGGTTTTACCACGATCTCCCATTTTCCCACTCTTTCACTCAAGAAACCGTCACACTTACAGGATCAATGTGTTTACTATTCTGACAATATAAATAATTCTTTGGATCCATGATTAAACAACAACAATTTTTCGAGCAATCACTCTCAGAAATTCCATCAATCGACCAGAACTTATTCGAACTCAACAGTTCATCAATTTGCAGAAACCTTCAACACACCCACAATCCTTGATCATTATTGATCCCACACAATTCTCAGCTTCCCTCCTACAGATCAACCCATCTCCCTCTTTTTGACCGAATTGACTCTAGAATGACCATTGACTTGGTTTAAGCCGGAGTCCTACAGATTGATCTCTTGAACTCAAAGCACTCCCGTGCAGTGCATCTGTGTGAGGTTAAGCAGTTTGCTTAGTTCGAGGAGTCTCGCCCGAACCGTCGTCTCCTCAATTCCTTAAAAACTAGCAAATCGTTTTTCCCCATCTACAGATTGGCGACCACAGTGGGAGATTAATCTCTCTGTTGCAATCTCAAACTTTCACAAAATGGCTGGTCTTAGGTCGGGTTGGTTACAAATGCCAATGACGCTAGCACTATCAACAATAACAATGATATTTAGTCCGAAGCGTAGGTCTGTATAAATGTATTTCCTACGTCTTAAAGCGCAAGTGCACGGTGCCTTTGGAGGCGAGTGGCAAGCACGAGTCATTCCACAGAGAATCAGGGTGTGTTATGTGATCTAATGGCTCTTAAGCGATTTCCTAGTGGTTTTGTAACACAATTATGGAGTGAACTTGGTGTCGATACGATTTGAGTTGAAGGTTTCAAAGCTAAAAGTAAGATGAAATACAAATGTTGAGGTTACGGGCATTAGGGTTATCAAATCACCTCTAATTCAAGTTATGTTATTCAACTAGCTTGAATGTTCTTGCTCTGAATAAGGAAAGTGTGTCAGGCTATCACTTATCTAAGGGTTTCACTGAGGGAATAGTTCAAGTTATCGGCTAAGGGTGCTAATTGAGCACTAGTTATCTAATTAAGCACAACTAGTCAAGGGCTAGCAATAGTGATTGAAGTTTGGGTTGAATTACACTCAATGCAGAGTTATCCTAACTACAATGGATACATGGCATCCATTGTGAGAGCAAAGGAATGAAAGTGCTAGAATTGAACTATCTTATAATTTAAGCATGCAAAGAACATTTCAAAAACAGGTTGAACAACGAACAAAAGAACTAGGGTTTCATTGTAATCCTAGCAAACTAAATTAGAACATATTAAACATCATGAAAAACAAATTTAAAATTGAAACTAAGTTATGAACCCTAAAACATGCTATCTTTCTCTTACATCAAAAACCTCAATTTATAACTCACAAAACATTTTTAATTAACAACTACACTGACCCAAACCTGTATCTTGCTCTCAATCGACTCTGAGCTCCATGCTGGGGTTGTTGGTGAAAACCCTAATCCCAACTGCCTCAACCCTAGCTTCTAGGGTGAGAGAAGCTAATGGTTGAGGAAGTGCGAATTAGGGAATGGAGGAGGTATTTGGGTGATGGTGTTGACGGGAGATAGGGTGGTGGTGATGATGATCTTCCTGACTTTGGTATGGGAGGAGAGAAAGAAGGATGGGTTTACGGGTTTTCTCGATTTAGGTATGGGGGAAGAAGAAAGAGAAATGGTTAGGTCGATGGGGGTATAAGTATAGGGCGTTTTACTGTGGAACGGGTACAGCGAGAGATGATGTGAGGGGTGCAGCGAGTGTCGGATGCGGCGGGCGAGATCTGAACGGTTCAGGGAGAATCAGGCTTGTTTTGGTGTTGAGCGGGAGCATCGAGTGTTGAAGGGAAGGACGGAGCGACCGTTGGATGCAGAAAGATGAAGATCTAATGGCTCGGAAGAGACGGGCTCGGATCCGTGTCGGATCTTGGATAGCTTGGGCCCATGTCTTGTAGATGGGTTGCTCCTTGTTGGGTTGCAAGCCCATTGCTTGCCGTGGCTTTGGCTTTGTTCCATAGACGCTTGTCTCCAATTCTTTGCTCTTTTGGCTCTTCAATTTCTCCGAGCTTTATTTATTACCTAAAAACACAAAATTAATTAGTACAAATATTTATTCTTGAAAACAAAGAAAATACGGAATGCAGGGTAATATCGATTTACGAGCACAAAAGATGAGTTAAATGCCAATAAATAGATGTATAAATATGCAATATTTGGCACTCATCAAATACCCCCAAACTGAATTTTACTTGTCCTCAAGTGAAACAGAAATTAAGAAATCCTAACTATACCCCTGTCGCAGGTCTCTCGAATGCATTTAGCGTATGCACTAAGCCTTTAAACCCCTAGGTGTCCCTAGTGGACGAGTTGTAGTCTCGTGAGGGTTTGCAGGTGTACCTACAAAACCTTCTCCAACCCGAGTGTAAAAGAGTCTCAAGCATCCAAGGAGCTATGAGGACATAGAGTTTCGCATGCTAGTAACACGAAGTTAGAACTACCAAAGAACGCATTCTCATCCTTAAGTGTTGAGCCGAAGTAACCATACCATATGAAAGAATTCGGATTCGATTGTGATCATAAGCCTAGACTTACGCCTCACCATTAGGGTTTTATGATAATTGCACTCAAAAAGATCGTTTTTTAGTCTCTCATGTGTGCGGCGGGAATAAAGAGAGAAATCGCCCGCACACGTTGTAGGTAAGAAGGATAACCTTCCGAAATAATTTCTGGAGACTTCACAAAAGTGTGGACAAAAAGAATCTTTTTCTGATGATCTCTAAGAAAGGAAATCAACCATTAGCAAGGGTGGGAGTACTCACTTACCTTCTCACCCGATCGGCAATTAATATCACTCTCTCAGCATTCATAGAAACGTCTTCAATCTTCGGTCTTCAAATGTTGATGACGAACTTCTGAACTTTACAAACATTTTTTTTTTTTTTTTTTTTATGTGACATACATGACATGGAAATAACAATAAAACAGTAAAACTCAATTTTTCACAAACTTCATTAATTCTCATCTTCTTTTTCTTTGTTGCACGTAAACCTTGGACTATCTCAACTTTTCTTCAAATATTCTGATGATGCTCCGCTTGCTGACGATGATGTGTTTCTATGAATGTGTTGATGTTGTTGAGAGGGAGAGAGTGATGCTAACTGCAAATCGGTATTTAGAAGGAGTTTTCATCTTTAGATGTCACCCTCATGATTTACAAAAATAGCACTCAAGAGATCAAAAATAGTCTTTGAAAGTGGTGCGAAGTTGGGTAGCTCACCATTCCTACCGGAATTGACGTACGGTGACACACACTCTAATGACTTTTCTAGAAAGTCACAAAGAGTGAAGGTCGGTACCTCGCTTGATGTAAAATAGGTAGTCTCCACTATGGTTGATCACAATTCTACTACCGAATATCTAAACAGCACCTAATTCGCCCTCCGGTATGATTAAATCCAACTTTAACGCTCTAATCAACTAAGAAACCCGATTGTGTTCTCCAGTACTTCCAAGTTCCGTTATTTCGGTCAGACTCTCTATGTAAACATATCTAGAAGCATGCTAGTGACTCTAAAATCTCTAAAAGTTTGAGGTTTTTATTTGCAAAAAGTTTGAATTTTTAGAATTTTTTTTTTTTTTTTTTTTTTTTTTTTTGAATGAAGTAAAACAAAAAGACTAAAAACTCTATATGCAAATCACACCCCCAAACCTAAATCAAACATTGTCCTCAATGTGTCAACGAGATACAAAGAATTTAAACAAGTCACATACCATGAGAACTATGTTGAGAGGAGAAAAGGGAAGAGATTACCGGATGCAAGAGGGTGTTGCTAAACCATAGAAAGATGAATGCTTTGAAAGCAAACAATCAAGAGCGCAAGACAAAAAGTTTGGTTAGCACACATCAAAAACTATGCAAAAAGAAAAATAAAAGGGAAAGAGAATGGATTGTTAGTCCATATGTATGTACACAAGTGAACTAGGTCAGTCCACATAGATGGGGTCTTCCAAGTCAACGGTCTCAACTTCACGGTGGAAGATGCTCCGAAATGGTTTCAATCTCGACCATTGACTTTGAAAATGTTCTTGTTTGCTGGGTTTTCAACTTCTCTGACTCCATGGGGAAAGACGGTACGTACCAAGAATAGTCGACCATCGAGAACGTAGCTTTCACGGAAACAAGTGCAAAAGAGTGTTGTACAATAAAACTTTCGACACTGGGGTGAAAGACTTGCGCGAGAATGCGCTTGTCGTGAAACACTTTCATCCTATGTTTGTACGTTTTGGCACTATCATATGCATCATTTCTCAATTCTTATAACTCATTGAGTTGAAGTTTTCTACGGGTTCCGGCCTTATCAAGATCAAAGTTCAATTTCTTTCAGCCCAATATGCACGGTGTTCTAACTCAACGGGTAAATGACATGCTTTCCCGTACACAAGTCTGTAAGGAGACATCCCAATGGGAGTCTTGTATGCGAGTTCTATAGGCCCATAAAGCATCGTTTAGCGCAAAGACCAATCTTTCCTAGAAGGATTGACGGTCTTCTCAAGGATATGCTTAATTTCCCTATTAGAAACTTCTACTTGGCCACTTTGGTTTGAGGATGGTAAGGTGTTGCGACCTTATGAGTGATTCCATACTTGCGCACTAGTGATTCAAATGGTCTATTGCAGAAATGACTACCTCCATCATCGATTATTGCCCTAGGGGTTCCAAAACGGGAGAAAATGTTTTCCTTAAGAAAAGAAAGAACAACTTTATGGTCGTTGGTTTTGGATGCAATGGCCTCTACCCACTTAGAGACATAATCAATGCAACAAGAATGTATAACTTACCTTCAGAGTTAGGAAATGGACCCATGAAATCAATACCCCAAACATCAAACGACTCAACAATCAAAATGGGTTGTAAGGGCATCATGTTTCTCTTAGAGATACTTCCTAATTTCGACATCGGTCACAAGCAACACAAAAAGCATGGCAATCCTTAAATAGTGTTGGCCAATAGAAACCACTTTGCAAGATCTTTGCGGCAGGTTTTCTTGGCACTAAAGTGGCCTCCACATGCATGGTCATGACATAAAGAGATGGCGTCCCTTTGTTGGTGGGGACACATCTCCTAATGATTTGGTCTTGGCGGTACTTAAACAAATATGGGTCATCCCAAAGGAAGTGTTTAACTTCAGGCAAGAATTTATAACGGTCTTGTTTAGACCAATGCAAGGGCATTCTACCGTAGCAAGGTAGTTCACAATATCGACAAACCAAGGCATTTGGACACAAGCATCAATTGCTCATCGGGGAATGATTCCCTAATTAGCATGATTCATCGAAGGTTCGACATTCAACCTAGACAAGTGATCGGCAACAACATTCTCTGACCCTTTCTTATCTCGAATTTCGAGGTTAAACTCTTGTAACAAGAGTATCCATCGAATTAGACGAGCCTTAGCATCTTTCTTAGACAAAAGATATCTCAATGCAACATGATCAGAATAAATGATGACCTTAGACCCTATTAGATAAGATCTAAACTTGTCTAATGCAAACACAACAGCTAGCAACTCTTTCTCGGTAGTGGAATAATTCAATTGAGCATCATTAAGTGTTTTACTAGCATAGTAGATCACATAGGGAAGTCTGTCTACTCGGCTGGCCCAAAACGGCTCCTACAAAGCATAGTCGGACGCATCACACATAATCTCAAATGGTAATGACCGGTCGGGTGGTCGACTATAGGGCGAGATGTAAGGAGAGCCTTGATTTCTCCCATGCTTCCTTACAAGCATCATCAAAGACAAATGCAACATCTTTTGCAAGAAGATTGCACAAAGGTCGTGAAATTTTACTAAAGTCTTTGATGAATCGGCGGTAAAACCCGCATGGCCTAGAAATGATCGATGTCCCTCACGAACGAGGTTGAGGCAAGTTTTGAATGAGATCTACCTTGGCTTTGTCTACTTCTATGCCTTTTCCGAGATGATATGCCCTAGAACAATGCCGAGTTAACCATGAAATGACATTTTTCCCAATTCAAGACCAAATTCTTTTCCTTACACCTAATTAGCACACAAGTGAGGTGATGCAAACACTCATCAAAGAAGAACCAAACACCGAAAAATCATCCATAAAAATCTCAAGAAACTTATCTACCATGTCGGAAAATATGCTCATCATGCAACGTTGAAACGTAGCGGGTGCATTGCACAACCCGAAAGGCATACGACGGTAAGCAAATGTTCCATAGGGACATGTAAATGTGGTCTTTTGTTGGTCTTCGGGTGCTATGTGAATTTGGTTGTAGCCAGAATAGCCATCTAAGAAGCAGTAGTGACTATGTTTTTGCTAACCTTTCCAGCATTTGGTCAATGAAGGGAAGGGGAAAATGGTCTTTCTTGGTTACTGTGTTCAGTTTCCTATAATCAATACAAACTCGCCACCCTGTGGTCACACGGGTGGGGACAAGTTCATTCATCTCATTTTGAACTACAGTAATGCCAGACTTCTTGGGTACTACGAATGGGGTCGACCCAGCGGCTATCGAGAACAGGGTAAATGATACCCGCATCAAGCGATTTCGAGAATCTCAACCTTGACAACATCTCTCATGTTGGGGTTAAGTCTCCTTTGCATTTCCCTAGATGGTTTAGTATTCTCTTCAAGGTTTATGTGATGCATGCAAATTGTGGGACTTATACCCTTAAGATCGGAGATGGTCCAACCTAAGGCTCCTTTATGTTCTTGAAGTGCTTCTAAGAGTCGACTTTCCTGTTCCGTGTCTAAACATGATGCAATAATCACAAGTAAAGTGTCAGAAGGACCTAAGAAAGCATACTTCAAGGTATCAGGTAATGGTTTCAAATCAAGCTTAGGTGGTGTCTCAAGAGGTGGGGCAGATTTGGTATCGAGAGAGTGGAAGGGGTTCCCTTTGCATTACGCCATTTAGCAATATCCATGGGTAGCACAGACTCTAGCAAAGAGTGGACTTCACTAATGTACTCGGAACTGAAAAGATCTAAGTCAAAATTGTCTAAACATGCTTGTACATGATCCACAGGTAAGATGTCAGACAATGAGTCTTGAATCAGACTCTCAATCATGTTAACCTCGTGCAATTCATCATCATCACACTCTATGGGTTGCTGGTTCACATGAAAGACATTCAGTTCTACGGTCATGTTGCCAAAAGACAAATTCAATATCCCATTACGACAATTTATGATAGCGTTTGACGTTGCCAAGAAGGGACGTCCTAAGATAACGGGAATATGATTTTGAGATTTTGCACAGGTTGAGTATCTAACACAATGAAGTCCACGGGGAAATAAAATTTATCAACCTTGATTAGCACATCTTCAACGATTCCCGAGGGACTTTCACAGATCTGTCCGCTAATTGTAGCGTGACGGGGGTGGGTTGTAATTCCCAAGACCTAACCGCACATACGAGAATATGGCGGTAGATTCACACTAGCTCCTAAGTCCAATAAAGCTTTTCTAATTGTATGCTCACCTATAGTACAAGAGATAGTTGGGCTACCTGGGTCTTTAAACTTAGGTGGGGTTTTGTTCTGAATAATTGAACTTACTTGCTCAGTGAGAAAGGCACGCTTATGCACATGAAGCTTTCGCTTTTGTGTGCACGGGTCCTTCAAAAACTTAGCATAGGCAGGTATTTGCCTAATTGCTTCGAGAAATGGAATGTTTATATTAACTCTTTTGAACATTTCCAAAATCTCGTTGTATTGGGTACCCCCCTTCTGTTGTACCAACCTCTGTGGGAATGGAGCAACAGGTACATTACTGGCGAGAGGAACATCTATATCAGTATGACTCTTGGTCTTATCAACGAGCTCAGATTCTTCTCTACGGTAGATGTTTTACGTGGTGTTGTGTGTACTAGTGAGTCGATGTAGACTCGCTTGATGGTGGTACACCTACATGGTTCTCAACAATTCTACCACTACGGAGAGTGGTGACAGCATTCGCTTGACTATGTGAAGTTTCATTGCAGGTAGAGGAGCCTGCTTGAAACACATTCTTTGGATTTTGTTGGGGTTGACTAGGGAATTTGCCTTTCTCTCTCTCATTCAATGCATCATGATTTGACCCATTTTAATTTCTAGACTTGTGAAACGTTGGTCGGTGGTTTTCCTAAGTTACGTAAGATTTTGGGTTAACAGACCAACACAGTCTTCAAAGCTAGTCTTTTTCTCTACAGAAGTCTTGAGTGGGTGGTTGTACTTGGGGGTTTCTAGGATATGAGTATCCTTGGTTGTTATTTGTTGGTCCTCCTTGTCTTGGTCCCTTGGACCATGAGAAGTTAGGGTGATTCCTCCACCATGGGTTGTAGGTTTGAGAATAAGGATTGTTCTCTTGCCTATGGTACAATGCATTGGCTTGCTCGGTTTTGGACTCTTGAAATGCATGTAAACGGACATTTGTTCACTAAGTGGTGAGAACTATGGCATGCGGCACAAGTGGCCATATCAATTTGGTCACAGAGAGTAGGGGCATTATATTTTACATTCTTTTCCAACTCAAGCACTTCTATTCTCAGGGCCAAAGATGCCATTTTTGCATTTCCCTCAAAGTCGGACTCGATTCTATGAACATTTTGTGCGGGGGTAGTCCGTTTCGGTTCTCGGATGGACTCCCACCGTTGAGTCTTTTCAACGACTTCGACTAAGAAAGTCCAGCGTCATCAACACTCTTGTCAATAAATGCACCATTGCACATTGACTCGACGTGGTTCGGGTTCTAACATCTCGACCCTCATACAATATTTGCACGAGTCTCCATTTTTCAATACCGTGGTGGGGACATTGGAGTAGTAATTCATTGAATCTCTCCAAGTACTTTGCTAGAGTTTCGTCTTCTAATTGCACAAAACCATTTAGACTTTGGCGAATTGTCGCCGATCTTATGGTTTGGGAAAAACTTTTGAAAAACTCTTTTGTGAGGTCGTCCAGGGTTCTAATGGATTGTGGTTGTAGGACATGTAGCCAAGACTTGGCTTTGTCTTTCGAGAGAAAAAGGAAACAATCTCAATTTGAGGACTCCTCTGTCATTTGGTTAAAACGCAGAGTCCCACAAATATCCTCAAAGTCTCTCACGTGATGGTAGGGGTTCTCGGCATGACCCCTCTAAACACGGGTAACATGTGAATGGTGCTTGCTTTCGGTTCAGCCCGGCCAAAGATCGGTTGTGAGAATGATGCAAGAGGGCTGGCTTGCCCTAGTTGGGTACATGTAGTCCTTGAGACTACGGGGTTGGTTTTGTTCATCACCCATGATTTCATTTCGAGATAGGTCAGGCTTGGGCTTTCGGCCAAGAACTGGGTATGCTTACGATTTCGTCCGGGCGGATTCTAACTAGTCGATTTGTTTGGTCTCTAAAAGACACAATCATAGCCTAGCTAGCGCATCTAGCATGTTAACATACAATAAACTTTAACACGGAAAAGCAAAGACTCATAAATGACCCACTAATACAAGACTCAAGCCCAAAAGATGGCTTTTTGATGTTGTAAGGCCCAGCAGTGTGGGTTTTAGCCCAGATGATGTGGGCTCAGATTGGTTGCACGGCCCAAGTCGGGTGAAAATGTACAGCTCAGAGGTTGTTTGCAAAGCCTAGTGGGTGTGGGCTGAAGGTTTTGTGCACAGCCTAGTTTTAGGTGACTTATGATGTTTGTGCAAAGCCCAAGTTTAAGCTCAGGGTAAGTCACAGCACAGCACAAGAAAAACACAAATTCACAAAAATGATACAGCACTGGCAGGATGCAGTGCAGGGTAGCTTATGCAATAGCACTATCTATGTGCACAGAACAACAAACCTTTTGCAACTCAGTTCAGCCAAGGTTGGCAGTCTACACAGCACAGCTGATGCACAGAGTGTCAAAACAGACACAAGGCCACTAAGTGCAGCTCGGCCGTAGGTGAATACCCACAAATTGTTGCACACAAGCAGAGCTGATGCCACGGCTCAGACAAGCGAGTGAACAAGATAGTTAAAAGCTGTGTATGGTGCACGGGGTTGATGGATGTGCTTACTCAGGGTGAAGCATGTGCAAGGTTTGTGTATTTGAAAACCAACCTAGTTGCTAACACAAACTCTTCTATTCAATAGCTCATTCAAACACCACAGGTCACACACAAATTGCATAATTTTGTTGCACAAATAACGGGTGAATCAACAAATGAACAAGGCTGGTCTTTATAACATTCTCGGGATATCAACACAGTTATAGCAGCAGCAATTCTCAGAGACTATACACAAACATGCAAATATTGGCAGGGTTTTGTGATCACATCCCACTTCAGAGCTAAGCTCTCAAGGCAATTAGCTAAGGCAAGGTAGCAACGAGGTCGGAGTGACCTCAATGCTAACAATTTGATGCACCACAATTACGGGGGCAGGTGGTGGTGGTCTTTGGTTAGCAAATGCTCGGATGGACAGATTGGCAAATTACAGTTCACACATTGACACAAACAAATAGCATTTAACACGGGTTAACAACGAGACTTGGATATCAAGTTGCGGCTCAACACACGGCTTCAAAGGGCTGGAGTTGAGCTCGGGGCAAAAATAAGCTAATGGTCACAAGACAAAGGCCTTGTAGAGGCCAAGACTTCTGATGAAAAGATGGCTAGTTCAGCCGCAACTCACTCGGCAAAGAGTTTTATGCAAAGGTACCGGGGCGAGATGAAGTCAACTCACTCGGTTGACCTCAACAATTTCGATTGATATGGGTCGACAACCGGTTGGCTCAACGGCAGGAGGGGGTGGAGCTCGGGAAGATGGGGCTAATAGTTACGGCACTCACAGAGCAATGACTCGAGAGGTGAGCTTCAAAGGTCATTAAACAAGCAAGCATTCTAAATCATTTATGTAAGCAAGGGTAGAAAACACAATACCACCAGTATATAGCACCGGGTTTAGGCAATTCCACCTCAATTCTGCTCCTTTGTTTTCTTCCTTGGGTTTATGCTTCACTTCTCAAGTACTGGAAACTCAAGAAAGAGTTTTAGTTCCCAAACTTAAATAGTTAAAGCAAGAACATTAAAGTGCTACTAAAATTTCAAAACAAGAATTTTTTGCAAAGCAAGCGATATGCAACATATGAGACACATCAAGGAGATGAGTATGCTCGAGTAAATGAGCAACATGCATTGATGTGTATAATGCTAAAAAGGCTTACAATGTAAGCTTCAACATGTGCCAATCATTGGGTGAGAGAGAAACTTGACTTTAACAAGCAAATCTAAGAGGCAATGAGCTAAAATATGCAATATTTTACAAGATTATGATGCGAGAGGTTATGCTTGAAATCGAACTACACTAATCTATTTTACGGGGTAATGATGAAGATAACACATATATACAAAGAACTATGAAATCGGTGAAGTAAAGCAATAAAGAGCAAACAAACACACTACCGGTTCCCCGAGCGGCGGCGCCAAAAACTTGGTAGGTGCAGATAAATGTATTTCCTACGTCTTAAAGCGCAAGTGCACAAAGTGCCTTTGGAGGCAGTGGCAAGCACGAGTCATTCCATGAGAACTGGGGTGTGTTATGTGATCTAATGGCTCTTAAGCGATTTCCTAGTAGTTTTGTAACACAATTATGGAGTGAACTTGGTGTCGATCGACTGAGTTGAAGGTTTCAAAGCTAAAAGTAAGATGAAATACAAATGTTGAGGTTACAGGCACTAGGGTTATCAAATCCACCTCTAATTCAAGTTATGTTATTCAACTAGCTTGAATGTTCTTGCTCTGAGATAAGGAAAGTGTGTCGGGCTATCACTTATCTAAGGGTTTCACCAGGGGAATAGTTCAAGTTATCACTAAGGGTGCTAATTGAGCACTAGTTGTCTAATTAAGCACAACTAGTCAAGGGCTAGCAATAGTGATTGAAGTTTGGGCTGAATTACACTCAATGCGTAGTTATCCTAACTCAATGGATACATGGCATCCATTGTGAGAGCAAACCAATGAAAGTGCTAGAATTGAACTATCTTATAATTTAAGCATGCAAAGAACATTTCAAAAACGGTTGAACAACGTAACAAAAGAACTAGGGTTTCATTGTAATCCTAGCAAACTAAATTAGAACATATTAAACATCATGAAAAACAAATTTAAAATTGAAACTAAGTTATGAACCCTAAAACATTATATCTTTCTCTTACATCAAAAACCTCAATTTATAACTCACAAAACATTTTTAATTAACAACTACACTGACCCAAACCTGTATCTTGCTCTCAATTGACTCTGAGCTCCATGCTGGGGTTGTTGGTGAAAACCCTAATCCCAACTGCCTCAACCCTAGCTTCTAGGGTGAGAGAAGCTAATGGTTGAGGAAGTGCGAATTAGGGAATGGAGGAGGTAGGCTGGGTGATGGTGTTTACGAGGAGATAGGGTGGTGGTGATGATGATCTCTGCCTTTGGTATGGGAGGAGAGAAAGAAGGATGGGTTTTCGGGTTTTCTCCGATTTAGGTATGGGGGAAGAAGAAAGAGAAATGGAGAAGAGAAATGGTTAGGTCGATGGGGGTATAGGTATAGGGCGTTTTTGTTGTGGAGCGGAGTACGGCGAGAGATGATGTGAGGGGTGCGGCGGCGTCGGATGCGGCGGGGCGAGATCCGAACGGTTCGGGGAGAATCGGGCTTGTTTTGGTGTTGAGCGGGAGCATCGAGTGTTGAAGGGAAGGACGGAGCGACCGTTGGATGCGAGAAAGATGAAGATCTAATGGCTCGGAAGAGACGGGCTCGGATCGGGTCGGATCTTGGATAGCTTGGGCCCATGTCTTGTAGATGGGTTGCTCCTTGTTGGGTTGCAAGCTGTTGCGCGCGCTGTGGGCTTTGGCTTTGTTCCATAGACGCTTGTCTCCATTTCTTTGCTCTTTTGGCTCTTGATTTCTCAGAGCTTTATTTATTACCTAAAAACACAAAATTAATTAGTACAAATATTTATTCTTGAAAACAAAGAAAATACGAGAATCGGGATAATATCGATTTCGAGCACAAAAGATGAGTTAAATGCCAATAAATAGATGTATAAATATGCAATATTTGGCACTCATCAGAAACCATCCCTGCTTCCAACAATGGTGGTGATACTACTCCTTCTCAAACCAACATTGGAAATCATCCTCTCTTCGGCCCTCATCCCGAGGAAGTCAGAGAAAATACACATACCATCGCTGACCTCATGAAGGTCCAGGAAGTTCTCGCCAAAAATCAAACTAATATGGTTGCTACCCAGAAGGAGCTATGCAATTATCTCAAAACTCTGACAGACAAAATGTCAGAGAAAACTAAAGAAGGGTCCGAAAAAGTAAAAGCCAAAGAAGTTGACCCTAAAGTTTCACCAATCCATGTGGTGGATGATGATGAAGTCTGCAAAACTGCAGAAAATCCACCAGAGAAGGAGTCTGCAGGTTTCATCACTCGTGAAGATCTAGAGCGCTTCATGGAGGCTCGAGGAAAAGACAAGACACCATCTATCCATCATGATCAACCTCCATATCTAGCTGCTACACAATGGATCCCTCTCCCAAAAGGCTACACCTCTCCAACATTCACGTTGTACAACGGAACAGGGAACGCTCGAGAACAAGTCTCTCGATTCCTGGAGGCACTAGGAGAGCACGAGCACAACCATGTTGTCCGTCTGAAAGAATTCTCAAAATCTATGACAGGACGAGCATACACATGGTACAACAACATTGCACCAAAGAGCATTGCTAGTTGGGGAGAAGTGGTTAATGCTTTCTACAGGAAATACTTCTTTGTCTCAGAGTAGATCACTCTTTCTGACTTAGGGAGAATGTCTCACAAAAACACTAAACATCCGAACGAATATATGAAGAGGTTCAGAACTCAAGCCTTAGATTGTCATGATCCTAATGTTAGAGCAACAATTGGTGGACTTGTGCATCAACGGGATGATCTCTTTCTATAGAGCCTTGCTGGAAAATCTCTGGTTCCAAACTTTCTCAGAACTCCATGAAGCAGCCAAGCGATCAGCGACTACTTCTCCAGCCTTACTGGAAAGAGCAAAAACTGTCAAAACCGAGGAGCCACGAGACACTCGAAACAGCACCAGGCGTTTAATCAACAAGCAGTACAATGTTGAGGCTTCCATGAATGTTGATGAAGGGAGCAAGAGAAATCGAGGCACAACAACATAAAAATGCTCCTCCAACGTCTACGAAAGCACCAAGGAAAGACAACCGAACTTGAAACGCACAAGCATCGTATCAACATCAGCAGAATGATCAGGAAGTATCGGAATTTCCTTTCCCTATTGAAGAGGTGATCGAGTTACTGAAAGTCTGAATCCAAAATGGTACGATCAATTTACCTCATGTCAGGAGAGAGCCGACATACGAGGAAGTGGGGAATCCGCGTTGCCGTCGCTTTCATAGGTATGCCAGTCATCCGACCAGTGATTGCGGAACCTTGAAGCGCATATTCAAGGAAAAGGATGATTCAGGAGAACTGCGGACTGAAAGAGTGCACAAGAATCATCTCCCGATCAGAACCTTTACACTCTCTGAACAACCAGTCAAAGAAGCAGTTCAATCATTAATCGAGCATGCCTGCGAATTGCTTTATATCTCATCAAAGGCTCAAGGAAGACACTGTTCACGGCTCACGAACCATGTAGTGTCTGGGAAACGTTTATCTATCCCGGAAGTATTTCCTGAACCTCCAACCACTGAAAGAGAGATGTATGACTGGGGACTGCTTACCACAGTACATCTCAAAGGAAATGAATTCAGAAGAGTGCTAATCGATGTTGGCACGGCTATCAATATTATCCCTTTGAAGACTCTCAGAGCTGCAGGTATTACTCGATAAGAAACCACTCATACTCCTGTCTCAGTCAGAGATCAAAAAGGAATATCCAGAGATGCATATGGCTACATCATCCTCAGGATGAAAGTCAGGGAAACCTGGTCAGAAACCAAGTTTCACATAATCAGATAAGATCTAGGATATGACATGATCCTTGGACGATTATGGATTCATGGTGAAAAGGTAACTACAATACCTTTGATTGCACATTTTTCTGTTGAAGAAATCTCTGACTCGGAAGAAGTGGAGGACGATCCACTATTCGAATATCTGGGAAAAGTCGAAGCCTTGATGGAACTCACACAAAAACCTGAAGAAAGCGCACATGAATTTGTCAAAAGGTTCCGCACTCAGGCAAGTCTCATTCCCCCTCAAGTGTCTATATTACCAACTTTTAAATATGCTACTCTGGTCCGGGGATTTGATCTTACTCATAACTCAGCTTTCATCAAACGTTATGAGTGGTTAGGCTCACCTCAACAATACTTCACCAAATGGTTGGACGCGGAACCTCTCCGAATCCATCGTCTCACTAACACAATCATTGCTGGAATAATGACTAAATTTCACAATCAATATCCTAAATATTCTCCTTTGCCCGAGTGTCCACATGTGCCGCAGAATTGGAAATCTCCAAAAACGTGGAACCCCACTATACGAGGAATTTTGAACCAACAGAAGATATTCAGGGCACGAGTAATCAAGCCTAACAAATTTCACGAAGGGGATTTAGTTCTCAAGGAAGTTAAACGCAGTGATCGTACAAGGAGGAAGTCTAATTGGGAAGGGCCTTTCATGATCACCAAATCCATGGATAGTGGGTACTACAAGTTAATCAACATGGATGACAAAATCCATTGTGCCGGTGATGAAAGAAAAGTGGCTCAAAGCCTTTGACCCGCGAGATATTCAGCTAGGTGTTATTTGTTCAAAACTAGGGACACCCAATGCACGATTAGGATTTTCTTTCACCTGTATTTTCAATTACTCCAAAATGTTTGCAATTCTTGCATTCATATTTGAATTCAGCATTTTATCAAAATTCTTTTATTTTAAGAAATCTCTGTCAATTCCAAAAAAGGAAATCCTCAATCACTCACTAATTCCAAACCAATCAAAAAATCAAAACCAAAATAAAACCTCACATCTCTCAGAAGTTCAAGGTTCAAGAGATTATGGAAAGGAAACTAAAGGAAACCGGCAAAGTAAGATTTCTGCTTCTCTGCATTCTCCAAGACTTGCAAGGCCGCTTTCTCCAACTCCAGCTTTTCAGTCAATTCAACAATCTTAGAATTTTTCTCCACCATAGCATCACTGGTGAAGGGTATATTGATCTCTACTACATCCCTGATGATGTTGATATTCTGACGAAGCCACTTCAAGTTGAAACCAAGCTCTTCAGATTCCCCAAATTGTACTCCCAATCAAAGAGTACATCTGGAGTAACAATGCTTCTCACCCTGGTCCTTATATCATCTATGACACGCAAGATAGTTCCTACTTGCATTACCAAGAAGTAACTGCGTTTTGGATCCTTGGTGACAACAACGTGGCCATACATTTTCCATAATTTCTCATACATGTCAGCATATCCTATGGGAACGCTAAACCCACCAACTGACGTGTGATATGGGAGTGAACCAACAAATGGAGGATCACAAACAATCCCTGCAATAGGGTATTCATGCACTATTATGCGGTTCTCAATTATTGGAGCGGTTTCAACAATTGTGGGAGCAGTTTCTTGGGCAATTTCTTCCATTCTGGGTCCGGTCTCTTCTATCTCTGAAGTAACGATAGTTTGAACTTCATTCTCCTCGACAACTTCAGTTGCAAAATTCTCATGGCATTGAGGTTCAGATATCATAATATCATCAACTTGATTCACTATATGGTTCTAATCATCATTTTCTCCATTATTCTCAACTTCGGTATTTGGTACCTAATTCGAAGATTACATGAGATTAGAGCAATTCAAGCATGAAAACCAAAGGAAAACATAAAATCCATCATTTAAGTGAACTAACACTATATAATTTCTTTATTATACATCCAAGACATGAGCAAATGGTGTGGAAGTCATAAAACACGTTTTTTCAATAAGCTCGACTGAAGAGATTTTATACTTCCCTGTATAAAACGACGAACTGGGAGAAATTGGTAAAGAATCTAGGGTTGAGCCATATATCATTCCTTCGTATGGATGTTTTCTACAACATATCAAAACTGCATAGCAATTGGATAAACTAGTAAAGAGTTGTGGTCAAAATATTGGAATACATGCCAGCTGAAAAATTCCTGAAGGTCTCCTGGATATTTACTGTTTCACTTATTTCGTCCCCTAAACGTGCTCAAAAATCTATAAGATTTTTTAAAAAAGCTTGGAAATCTCCCCGGGAATAAGAATCCATGGGTAGATCGTGAAAATCCGACATCGGACGAAGATTTTATGGCGTTTTCGCTAAAAGGATGAGTTCTGAATTTTATGGTGACGTATTTCATTAATTTTTTTTCATTCATTCATGTGGATTCTCATTCATTCAATCTCAAATCAGCAATCTTATACTTCTATGAAGAGAATATGAGGTGAATACTTACTTGAGGGGTTTTCAAGTCATTCGAAGGGTTAATATGGTCGGCATCAATACTGGGAGCACCATTACCTCCATTCGGTCCCAATTATTGAAGGTTCTCTTTCTCACCACTATTTGAAGACTAATGAACATCCTGGACGTGTTGGCTTTCTACGAAAAATTCCTCCTGGATGCATCAATAACAATTGTTATTACTTCATTCAAGGAAATGTCGTAATCGCTTGCACAAAAGGGGATACTTACATCAACCTCTTCATCGATCTTTGGATTCTGGATTGTTCGTATAGAGGCAAGATGAAGACCGTCAATGACCAATGGAGCAAAATTCTGAAACAAATTAACAATATTCTTTTGGGATGCTAATTACATGGATAAGAAAATCGCGATGATAAGGGAAGTGCTTACAACTCACCAAAGAAACTACTGGGACTTCACATTATTCGGTATCATCCTATAAGATGTCCTGCTCCCGCTTTCTCCACCCCGGGGACTTTCTTGAAGATCCGAGAAGTCTACATGGATTCGAGGTCTCACAGCACGACCATCCTACCACAAAGTCAATAAAATAATTAAGGTGCGATTATCATGCTTTTGCCAAAATCATAAGGGAAATACTTACCTGTGAACATTCTGGAGGCGTTTTCCCTTTGTCACCACTGGAAAGGTATCTCAACCTTAGTTGATCAGAAATCATGTCAGGGGAAGGAAACTCTCGTACCGGAGACTTAACATCCATCGCAAACTTATACAAACACTCAAGTTGTTGCGCCCGGGAAGTATATGTAACCCAGAGTTACGTAGGTAGCTCGGTCAAAGCATGGAAATAAATAATCATTTCCTTCCACACGTGTGCAATCTAAGTGAGCCTTCAGATGCTCAACTGATGGCTTATTCATTCGATGACCTGGAACACACTGTTCGACACCCATTTTTCGATCTTCTCTATCGATGTTATATTCTTCTACCTGGAATTCTCCGTGCATTACTGATACTAAATAACCAGGAGTGCAACTCAATACAAAAGATTTCTCTCCATCACTCAGACCGGCACAAGATTTCAACGTGACATTTTCTTTAGTAGTATTGAAAGTGATCAATTGTGAGAAAAGAGGAGGAACTGATACCCAGGGGCGAAAGTTAAACTCAGACTTGATATGTAAAATGTCAGTGAGGCGTGTCTTCTGTTGTGGATGCTTTGTAGACCAACACATAATCCTGGTATTATTTTTCTCGAGGAAAGCATGCCGAGTATCAACATTGGGTCCTTTCAAGACACTACGAGGAAATGGAGCATAATTCTCAAGGTGCTCCCACATCAAAGCTTAGAGGAACATAGTATTAGTATATGTTTCAACTTTCATGAAGTCGTTGGAAACACTGGAGTCTATGACTAAGGAGTCTAAATTGGCAAACAGTGAACCCAAAAATAGACTACCAATAGGAAGTTTCTCACCTTTAGCCATCTTTATGGCGAAAGGAATCACAAATGGTTTCAACAAATATCCACTATCTTCAAGAAAGTCTCTGGAGAGCCACAAGCATAAGAAAGCATCAATGGTTAAGCTACCATCAACAGGTTCTTCAGGAACTCCATCTCTCGGCCACCAGTATTTCAACCACTGAGCATAGCAAATTTTGGGCGACTTGTTGAGTTCATGCATTTTAGCTTCCAATACGTCATATATCACATTCTCCTCTGCTGAGAGCTCTTCAGGGAAATTGCCAGTAATTGGGAGATGCAACAAGGCGACTACATCTTCTAAAGTGATGGTGAATTCAACCCATCTGCATATAAAAGTATGAGTAGGAACGCACCAACGAGCAAGCAAAGCCACCATACCAAGTATATCATGTTTAATGATTAAATCCCCAGCAGCTTGAATAGCTCGTGTCACCTATGCACGATCCAACATGGTCCTTACACGACTATGACCCAGCATATGTCTTGCCCATCCAGAGAAGTGTGTCAGAGGCTTTCGGGAAAGCTTGTGTTCCACATGTGAAGCCAAAAAGTGTTTCCCTTGCAAACAGAACCGAGTTATTGCTTGAGGAAATACCAACTTGTTCTGAGTAGTACTCCTGGGATTTATGAGCAGCTGAAACGAGGAACCTAAGAGACGCTTTTCGTGTCTATACGCATACACAAAGAATATGTCCTGAGTAGTTGGAATGTTCTTAGTTTTGGGAGTTTCCTCTTTCTCCTTGGAAGTCCCAGAATCATCATCTCTGGAAGAATCATCATTTCTGGAAGAATCATCATCTCTAAAAGACATGCCTGTAGAAACATCCTCTCTGAAAGTTTCCTCTCTAGAAACATCATCTTCAGAAGCGCTACCACGGGAATCAGTCATCTTTGGAAAGTTGTTGTGACATCCATACAACAAAATTTTGTCAACACAATGGAATTAAAGCAGCGTAATGATTATGATGCTCACACCATCGTCTACGAAAATGGTAATCCTTAACTCTTACCTATTTACGGTTTCACAAACTTAGTGATAATAACGTAAAACTTTGAAAGTCTTGCTCACTCCTTCAAACCTACGAATACGAGCAAAATCTATCATCCAAGAGTCGACGCTGACTTTTCACGAAACTATGAACAATTCACATAAACTCTTCATGTGAACGTTCCATGATTTTATGCCGCAAATACACATCATAAAGTCTTAAAGATACAATTGTTTATCCATAACAATTACTAAAAAATTGCTATTTGATTTTTTATCAAAAAAAAAAAACTCACGTATGTTTAAAAAAAAAAAAAAATTCTTTTTTACGTGAGTTAATAAAAAAAAAAACCTTATTTTGCTCAAACGAGCATTTGTCTATGAAACGAGGGTCTTTTCTATTTTTGCAAAGGTCCACTTATTCCAAATAAAATTTTGAAAGTTCACAAACAAAATTTTAGCATGAAGTGCAGGTCTATTTCAAAAAAATATCTTAGGATTATTGTTTATTACTTTAACTACGAACGAACGTACGTTCCTAAAAGTATTTGTATGAAAGTTCATGCTTTGAAAATAAATTTTGATTTTATAAAACCTTATAAACAAATTTTATCTACTGCAATTAAATCATGTCTATTCAAGGATTCATGTATCTCTTTTATATTAGGGATTATTGCTTGTTTCTTAAACTAACGAACGAACGAGCATACGTTTTCTAAAATAATTTCTTCATGAAACCTACACATACATGCATACATAAAATTTTGTTTTGAACAACTCATAAAAAAAATTAATTAAAAAAAAAAAAAAACAAAAAAAAAAAAAAAAATCACGTTCTTGGTTGGTGCCGGCGGAATCGGTCGGACGGTGGTCGGTGGCGCCGGCAACCGGTGTTCGGGGGTGAAATTCCTGCTCCTACTACTGCTCGCGTGAAAGTGGTGAAGAGGAAGGGAGGTCGGTCAATTAAAAAATAAATATTTTTTTTAGGGCTTCTTCCCTTTTATATCAATTTTGTTTCCAAAACCTAATAAAACATGGATTTCCTTTTTGGGCTAGAGTCCGCAAACGCTAAAATAGGGTTGTCAATGGGTCCGGATCCTCCCAGGTATCATACTACCCGGAACCGGACCCGGCTATTTTTACCGGTTCCGGGTTCGGTTCCTAAATTTGTGGACCCAGAATCGGACTTAATTAATTAGCCGGGTACCCACTGGTTTCGGATATTTAACGGGTATTTACTTCAATATTTTGAAACCAAGTTCGTAGACTTTAAAATCCAAATTTGATAGCCACAAAAAGTAATCATAACCTTTAAAATATTAAACATCTTGTAAACTCCTGATTATCCATCTGTACCAGTGTACCACCATCTACTGTTAAAACCAAAGTTAAAGAGAGGAGTTGAGGGTAAAGCCTAGACACGGAAGTAATTAACAAAAGGATTAGTTTTTTTTTTTTTTTTGTTTTTTTTTTTTTTTTTTAACAATCCGCGGGGTTTTAGGAGAACCCAGAACCTTACAAGCTAAACGAAAGAAAAAAAAAAAAAAAAGAAATACAAAGTACTTTTTATAGTAGATCTTACCACTACTATCCTCAGCCACAATCTTCTTCAATTTGTTGTCAAAAATGGAGGGATCAATTTCCACAAAGCTCTCACTAGGGTGAAAGCTGGCAATGTAATCAGCAGCCCTATTAGTCTCCCTGTACACCTTAGAATATCTAATGCAGTCAAAAATCTGTCTAAGATGAACAATCCTTCTCCAGACATGAAGGACACTCCAAGTAGGGATGGCCTTGTTATCAGAAAGAAGATTATACACCACTAATGATTCAATACAAATATGCAATCTTTTATGTCTTTTAAACTTTGACAGCTTCAGTCCCAACTCTACTCCTTGCAGTTCATGAGCCTCAATAGTAGCAGGAATAGAGCCCCCACAAGCAGCAGACAGAGCAGTACCCAAATGGTCTCTAATAATTGCACCATATCCTCCAAAGTCATCCTTTTTAGATCTATCAATATTTATCATGACTTCATCCTCATAAGGGAAGAGCCATGTACAAGTAATAACATGTGGAACTTTAAATGAGCACTCAAATCCCCAACCAGCCACCAATCTTCTAAACTGAGGACTATCCAGCTCATAAAGCTTTGAAGAGACACACTTCAATCTTCCATCCTTAGTAATCATAAGATTGACTCCATCTGTACTTATACTTTGGTTAGAGAAGACTCTTCTATTTCTCTCTTTCCAGATATGATAGACAAAACTGGTCGAGCAGAGTTTTTTCAGAGTGGCTACAACTCCATCACCTTTAAACTCAGATAAACACCACTGAAGCTCTGCATCCCAAGTATTACAAGGATTCCTTAAGCATCCTAACTTGAGCAGAAGACCTTGCCAAATTGAATTAGAGTAAGGAAAACTCAAAAATAAATGATCTTCATCCTCAAAACCACTGTCACACTTTAAACAAGCATCACTATCAGTAAGTCCCCATCTTTTCAATTTTGTTATACTTTTAAGCCTTCTCAAACCAGCCACCCAAAAAATGAAGGAGTGTCTTGGAATCATGTGTTTGAACCAAGTAATTTTATACCAATGGAAATCCTCTTTAGGCCCATTCAAAGCATTATAAGTCGGTTTCATAGAGAAGTCCCCAGTAACACTAGCTTTCCAAATGATTAAATCCTTATCTCTGGTATCAAACTCCACTACATGCAGGAGAGAAGAGGTAGGGCAATTATCACTATGAGAGCACAAAGGAAAGTTCCACTTTACATCCTCCATAAAGCTATCTAGGTGCATCTGTGGATTAGGACAAATATTCTTGCTACATTCCTCAGGGACCCAATCACAAATTCTACCATTTGGATGCCAAAATCCATAAAGGAAGCTAGTGTTCTCACCATTTCCAAGACAAACTCCCATAAATTGTTGTGCATACCTTCTGCAATCAAGTATTCTTCTCCAGCTCCAAGAACAATCCTTAGGCATTTGCAATGAAACCAAAAATGTCTACCTTTAATTAAATTTGCATGGACCCATTGAGTCCAAATGGTCTCCTCCACAGAGGATATGTCCCAGATATGCCTTAAATTGGCAGTAACATTTGTAAGCTCCAAATCTCTAACTCCAAGACCACCAACTTTTTCAGGGGTGCAAACTTGATTCCATCCAATAGGGTTGTGCTTTTTCCCAAGTCAGAGCCAGACCAAAGAAATCTCTTAAAGATAGTATTCAATTCTTTTATCACCCTCTTAGGTAAAACAAAGCATGACAACCAAAAATAAACCATACCACTTAGCACATGCTTGATCAACATAAGCCTCCCAAAGAAAAGCCAAATGCCTTCCTTTCCAAGATTTAACTCTTTTGGTTACCATTTCAATGAGAGGTAAGCAATCATTGTAGAAATCAGAGGGACTCCCAAGTATCTAACAGGTAAAGGTACCTTTGAGCATTTTAAGCTAGCAATAATACCTTGTTGAAAATCCTCCCCAACAACAGAAGAATAAAGAGAAGTCTTTTTAAGATTAATCACTAACCCGGAAAAGATCAAGTCCAATAAAACTTTGCCAAGCACTTGTGCAGCTGTGATGTTACCTTTAAAGAACACTAAAACATCATCTGCAAAGAAGAGATGAGTAAGCTGAGTGAGTTTGCACTTAGGATGAAGACCAAAGGAACCAGAACCAACATGTTTCTTCAATAAGGCACTAAAAACCTCCATAACCATAACAAACAGGTAAGGTGACATAGGGCACCCTTGTCTAATTCCCCTCTTAGATCAAAAAAAACCATAAGAAGACCCATTCACTAACACAAAAAATTTAGAAGAAGAGATGCACTCAAGAATCCATTGAATAAATAACACAGGAAAACCAAACTTCTTCATAACAACACTAATTGACTCCCAGCTAAAAGTGTCATAGGCTTTTTGGAGATCAATTTTCAAGGAACATCTAGGAGTACCCACAATTTTATGGTAATTTCTAACAATTTCATGGGCAAGAAGGATATTATCTTGGATGGATCTACCTGAGATAAAGGCAGATTGATTGGAGCTCACTAAACCCTTCAAAACAAATTTCATTCTAGAAGAAATGATATTTGTGATGCACTTATTTAAGACATCATCAAGAGATATGTCTAAAATCAACTATGGAGGAAGGATTTTCACATTTGGCAACAAGGGTGATGAAAGTGCTATTTACCTCTTTAAGCAATTTACCAGATTTGAAAAAATTCTTGATTGCAGCCACAAAATCATCACCAACTACAAACCAAGAAGCTTTGAAGAAATAACTATTGAAGCCATCAGGACCAGGAGACTTTGAAGAATAGATAGAAGCAAGAGCCTCCACAATTTCATCTCTAGTAACAAGCCTAGTTAAATTGCAAGCATCCCCAGGGGAAACCAACTTATCAAATTGCAGGTCTTCAACAACTTCCATAGGGTTACCAGAAGGACTAACATTGAACAAGGAGCTGAAAAAATCAACACACTCAGCACCAATATCTTTATCATCCTCCAATCTAACTTGGTCCCTTGAATTAAGAATCAAAATATTATTCCTAGATCTTCTTTCCCTCAAAGTGGAATGGAAAAAATTAGTGTTAGTATCCCCTCCCCCATCCACTTAACTTTAGATTTTTCTTTAACAAAAGACTCCTCATATCTAGAAAGCTTAGCATAAGAACAAACAACTTCCTTTTCCCTTCTAACAATATCTCCATTTAAAGGAGAAACCTGAAGTTGCTCCTGTAGATCATGCATAAGGACTTGAGCAGCAATAACCTGATCATAAATTCTTTTAAATCTTGCATTCTTCCACTCTCCCAAGACCTTCTTGAGTTTATTAAGCTTAGTCACAATAACCACCATAGGATTGCCATGAACAGGAAGGTTCCAAACACTTCTAACAACATCCAAAAAATCAGGCTCCTCAGCCCAAAAGCTACAAAATCTATAGGGAGAAGGGCCATGATACCTGCCTTCAAAAATGCTAATAATGGAGGGACTATGATTTGAAATACCAGGCACAAGAAATTCTGCACTAGATTCATCAAAAATCTCAAGCCACTCCAAATTCACAAGGACCCTATCAATCTTTGAAGCAAGCCTTGTATCATCTTCATGTTTATTACTCCAGGTATAAAAGCATCCACTATATCTTAAATCAAATAAATGAGCATCTTGAGCACAATCCCAGAAATCAAAGTAATTAGCAGGGACTACCTCAGCACCCCCAATCTTATCTTTGACCTCAAGAATGGAGTTAAAATCTCCCAACACCATCCAAGGTTTACTATTAACTGCACCAAAAGCCTTCAAATCATTCCATAGGTTCCTTCTCTGAACAATATCATTACTCTCATACACAAAAGTAACAACAAAATTTTTATTCTGAAGAGAAGTGACATCCAGAAAAATTGCTTGAGAAGAAGTATGAAGAACATTAACAGACATAATCTCCACATTCCATCCAACCCATATTCTACCAGAAGGATCATGAGAATAATTATCAATAAACTGCCAAGAATGACTAATTCTATTTCTTATTTTATCTTTATTAACTGCCTGAACATGAGTCTCTACAACACCCACCATGGATAACTTATTAGTTCTAATAAAATTACTAATTTCATTTTGTTTTAAGGGATCATTAAGACCTCTTATATTCCAGTTCCCAACCTTAATCATGATAAAAGAGGTGGAGGGGGAGGGTTAGGTTTCTTAACCTTTGCAGCCTTTTTATCTGCAACCTTAACATTCAACAATGTCTTCCCTTGAATAGAAGATTTGGGTAAAAAGTGAGATCTAGCACCCTCATTTTCCTTTTGACCCTCATCCAGCTTCTCAACATGAGTTAACACATACACAGACAAAGATTCTCCAACACCCTGATTACCCACAGAAGCCTCAGAGATAGAGCCAAAAGGCTAAGGACATTCTTTACTACCTGCATTCATTCCAATATTTCCACAAGACTTCAAGGTATGAGACTCCTTAGTAACATTAGTCATAATTACCTCCATAAACTCTGCAGTCCCTGTCCCAATCAATTGGTGGAATTTATTGTTCACAGTAATAGGAACTTCCACCATAAGAGCAGCACCACTACCAGAGGCCCCATCATTACCTACATTTCCATTCTTATTAAGAGCTGAATTTTTCCTTCCTCTCTTTAAGTTCTTAACCACCCATCCTTCATATCCCCCAACTTGTTTTTCCTTTTCCTTACTAGCCTCATCAATTCTCTTTGCAATAGTAGCTTCAAGAGCAGTTTTAGCTGCAGCAGCAGTAGCAATAGCAGCAGCAATGGCACATTTCTCAGTAGAATGGCCAAACACAGCACAATGAGAGCATTTTAATGGTTTCCAAGGATACTCAACTGGGACCTTAATTTTAGTTTGTCTAACTAGAGCATCAATGTGACTAGGTATACCAGAATCAATGCTAACTTCCACACAAATTCTAGCATAAGTTATTCTAGACCTAGTGGCAGTCTGCTTATTTAATAAGAGAGGAACTCCAAGAAAACTAACCAACTTACCTAGGCCTTTAGCGTTCCAGAGATGAAGAGGAACATTCCTTAGATTAATCCAGATGGGGATTGTCTTCAATTCACCACCTCCTCGCTCAATCATCAATGACCAGGGTCGAACCACAAACGGTTGTCTGGAGATAAATAAACATCCATACTCCAAATCCAAAGCTCTATCTTCATCATAATCAAATTAAAATACAAAAACAGCATCTTCATGAAGAGTCATCTTCAATTTACCTTTAATCTTCCAAACCCCTTTTAACAAAATTCCCGACCATCAAAAATGGTAATATCTTACCCACAAAGCATCCTACAACCGTTTCTCACAAAGTGTGAACATCATCTTCCAATTGACTTCATAGAAGACCGTAAGTTTTTCCCCATCAACCAAACCCGGGGGTTCATAAGGGAGAGGATCATGAAGAATCTCCTCCTTCCCTAAGCCTAGCCTATCAACTCATCGCATACTACCAGATACCCTATTTGCAGAAGAACCAAACAACCCCAAATTTGGAGAATCACCATTTCTCCATGTAAATGTGATTTAAAACTCAGATCCATTGAACCACCCATAATAAACTTGAATCACAGAGAAAGAAAGCGTAATCAAACCACACCAATCATTGAATCCAAGCAAAGTAAAAAAGAAACAAAATCCCAGAAGAAAACCACTAAGATCTTGAAGAAATGAAGAACTTGACCAGAGTCAACATCGCCCGAAAAATCACCTCTCGAAACCCTTGACTTTGTATGATCTTCAATGGTTTTATCTTAACAAAAGGATTAGCTAGTCCGTTGGTTGGCCGTAAACTACAAAAGGAATATTTGTTTACAAATCTCGTATCCCCTAGGATGGGCTTTCACGAATAACAACAATAGTACTACTCTAAGTAGTAGTGGAGATAATAACATTCACATTCCACAGTTGAAGTTTTGAAGAGGATCCATTAATTATTTGATTAAGATGGTATATGGTATAAGCAATAACATCTTCTGTTATTCTTAAATCAAATGAAAAAAATTAAAAACTAAGCCGAGGAGAGAAAATAACATAAGAGAAAAAATCATAAGGAGGAAGTTTGTGAGGCTAGAGATAATGATTAATTATAGATTATTAATGTATATTCTACGGTTAAGGCAAAATTAATCGGGTACACCGATACCGCTGGTACCGTCGGGTATACCTGTTAGGACCCGATATTGTCGGTTCTCAAATGGGTCTACCCGTCGGGTCCTATATCTACTATTGGGTCTCATATTAGTACCTGGAACCGGACCCATTATACACGGGTCCGGTCCGGTTCCGGGTAATTGGGTACCCATTGAAAGCCCTACGCTAAACTGACCAAAAATGGACGTCCGACCGACCAAATCAGCAGTGCCTCATCTCTCTGTGCTCGTGGGATCACACCCTAGCATATTATCAGGGTCTTTATCTGTGCATTTGCTCGAACATGACATCATTGGAGCAAATCGAGGATTCTGAAAATACCTTTGTACGACTGAGTTCAACTGCTTGTCTCGTCAACTGGAAAATCACCATCTAATGCTTACTGCAGAACATGAATGTCCCTCATTAAGCAGGGGACTTAATGTTGATGTTGGATTTTCGACAAAGGTCAAAATCGTAAAATCATGATAATGCACGTTTCGACCGCCGTGAACGCATGTGACGATTCATATTTTATGATCCGTGAACCGTTTCACGATCTCTGATCGAGTTCCTCTCATAGCCATGATGAATATGATTCTCGAAAGGCCTCCCACTAGCTGAGCATTCGATGATGTGCATTTCATCATGACCTCTATGTAGAAGAATGATTGTGCGGTCCTCCTATATAATTGTTTGTTGAGAGGGCAAAACGCCTTCAGGACGTCGGCGATACTCGATGTTCCCTGACTACATAGAGAGACTGTGTATAGATTCAGGCGGCTCTCCTACATAATCGTTTGTTGAGGGGGCTAAACGCCTTCAGGGCATTAACAATGTTGCACGCTGATTCCCTGATTACACACCTTTCAGAACGAGTATAATGCTTCACTATCTCATATCTCGATTCTACAATAGATTAATTCAACCATGACATTCACCAATGAATTCCTAGAAAATAATCTATTTCATCTCATTACTCCGATTTCATGATCGAATCCACAGCTGATCTCATGGAATGGTGATATATAATTTTATTACTCCGATTCTATGGTCGAATCCATGATCCCATGTGATGGTAATGCTCATTTTATTATTCTAAATCCATGGTCGAATCCATGGCTGATCTTATGGATTGATAATACTCACCTTTATTACTCGTTTCATGAATCATTCTCCACTGAATTTCATGAATTAATAATAAATACTCAACAATCGGGCATCCGGACTATCACTAAGTAAGCCCAATAAAATGGTGCAAGTGTACTCAACAATGATCCACGAACGAGCACCCAAATGCACGAACGAGCGTTCAAAAATATGGACAAATGAGGAATCATACACAAACAGACATGGAAAATAATATAAAAATAATAAAGAGGCGCCTAGGGACCGGGCCCACCGGCCGGCCGGTCCCCCACACCTCTTCACTTTATTTTTTATTATTTTCTTATTTTCATGAACTCATGAAAACTCCTTCATTCAAGCAACTTTCCTTATTTGAGCAAAACTCACGGTTTTTCCATATTTTCATGGTTTCATGAGAAATAGTAATAAAATAGGGAAAGGTGTTGCGGGACCAGGAAACCTAGCAGGCCGGCCATGCCCTAGCTGTGATGGTCCCACACCTTACAATCCCTAGTCTTCCATAATTATTATTTCCCTCATCTCATGAAACTCCTCCGTTTGAGCAAAAAATCATGGTTTCTTCATATTTTCTCAAATATTGCTCAAACTATGAAAAAGCCAGAAACTCAAATGATCACATGACCGACTAGGCTACTCACGCCAAATATTAAAATACCATTATTTTAATATTTTCCAAATTTTGATCAAATGAGCAAAGTTCTACTTGCTTATTCGAGCAAAATCAAGAATTTCAGTAAAAGATCGAACTCTTCTGAAAATCCGAGATATTGCTCAAACGCACACCAGAAAATACCGAAGCTCTCAAGACCGAGGCACGAACATTATGGTGACACGGGAATGCTTCCTTGACCGACCAAGGCCGGCCCTAGGGCTTTCAAGGAGCCGGTCCCACACATTCTTATAATTTTGACCTAATTTGCTCGATTGCTCATGTTGGGTCCAAACTCTTTCCAATCAACTTGGAATTTGCTCAATCGACCATTAGCTGGTCCCACACCACCGAGGAACAGTCCTATGCTCCCTTGGCCGGTCCCTCACTTCTCCATAAATTAGGTTTTATTACCTAATGCTCGGATTAAGCACTATCTTAATAAATGATGAAACCGACATTTAATCATCATTGTTTCACCAACCGTTCAACTAGGACCCTGGTGCATGCTCACTCGAGCACTTGGGCACCACATGGTCGTCCATCATCCCATGTGATCGGTCCCTCTCTCACTGATGACCAACTTTCAATAATTCATCAATTGACGAACAATTGATCAAAATTAGGTTTAGAACAAATGCTCCACAAATCATCATTCGAGCAAGTTCAAACACTAATAAATTTATGTTGATCCAAAGAATCAATTTTTAAATTAATTACATAATATTTGGTAGTGTGCCAATATTTTAATTAATATTTTATTGGGTCACGTTACCAATAAATAATTATCTTAATTGAGCAATACTTGCTCGGTTGCTCGAATATTGATCCAACTATCAATATTCAGTAATTCATCGAATCGATGCTGCTCTAATTTACAATATTTAATCAGACGAGCAATATCTAAGAACTGTACGTCTAACACGTTCAATCCATGAATCATTGAGCATTCGTCAATCATGCTCAATTCAACAAAACATAGACTCATGTCTAATCAGTCAACAACTGACTAATCAAAATACATGTCTGCTTCGCAGACTCCACGTTTGTGAGACATCAATCATGTCATATGGGGGGATATTACTTTGGGTTTTGGTCTGGCAGCCTACGACACGTGTGTTCATCCATGATGAGACATGTGAGTAAGTCGTGCAAACGGTTGAAGGAGTTAGAAAAGTAGTGGGTGGATGGTTAACCAAGTCTCCGCACGACATGGAACTGGTTTTACCACGATCTCCCACTTTCCCACTCTTTCACTCAAGAAACTGTCACACTTACAGGATCAATGTGTTTACTATTCTGAAAATATAAATAAGTCTCTGGATCCACGATTGAACAACAACAATTTTTTCGAGCAATCACTCTCAGAAATTCTATCAATCGACCATAACTTATTCGAACTCAACAGTTCATCAATTTGCAGAAACCTTCAACACACCCACAATCCTTGATCATCATTGATCCCACACAATTCTCAGCTTCCCTCCTACAGATCAACCCATCTCCCTCTTTGTGACCGAGATTGACTCTGGGCGGCCATTAACTTGGTTTAGGCCGGAGTCCTCGAGATTGATCTCTCGAACTCAAAGCACTCCGTGTAGTGCATCTCTGTGAGGTTAAGCGGTTTGCTCGGTCGAGGAGTCTCGCCCGAACCGTCGTCTCCTCAATTCCTTAAAAACCAGCAAATCAATTTTCCCCATCTACAACCGTCCGAGGTAACGCCGTCATGACAATGTCACCGTTATGTTCTCCGGCAGCGTCGTCATCTCCGGCGACGGTAGCAACATCAAGTTGCCGGCGGCCATGCCCTTTGGCTTTTTCCGGCGGCCTTGTCCGGCGTTGTCCAACTCCATTGGCAAATTCAGTGCTTCATGGTGCATCCAAGTTTCGTACTTCAGGTTATTTTCGCCCACTACTTTACACTGAAGGATGTATGCGCCCCTCCTAGCTGGGCTGAGCCTTTAGCCGAGCCAAGCCAATGGCTCGCTGGAATTTTCAGCCCTATGCTCTTATCCTTGCGGATTTATACTCCCCATTTTGGGCTTAAGTAAACTACTCTTCTTGGGCTTGGCATTTTATACTCATTTGTTTGGGCCAACCCTTTGCACCTTTTTTGCTTGGTTAATTCCATAACCCTAGAGGAAGTTTCTGGAAATATCTGGAAGGATTGTTGGCCAAGTCACACAGGGAATATTCTTGAATGTTCTAGGAGACTTTCAGGACAAGTTAATGCAAGTAATGCTTATCTCGAAATTAGGGTTAAACCCTAATATGCAATATATAAATAAAGGGGCTCATAACCCTAAAAGGTACGCAATCTTCTACACAAACTCCTGTGAAAACCTCTAGCTAACTTAAGCATCAGAGAGTTTTTTGCAGGTACCCACCCAACACTGTTCACGTAGAGAGAAAGGTAGTAGTTCGATCAATATCAACATCATCATCAGATTCGTGTTTGGAGGTGAAAATATTTTACTATTCCAACATTGGCGCCGACCAAGTGGATTCGATAAAAAGATCGTGTTTTTCTGGATCGAGATTATGGCAAATGTAAAGCTAACTGCACAAAGGATCGTTTCTGCTAGCAATCAGCGACGCACAGTGACTGAACCAAACGAGGTTCATTCAGCACCCGCTGTTCCTACTGGAAATAAAAGAGATCAAGATCGAGTTCGTGGCAGAGCCCCAGATCCAAATAATCAGAGAAGCGAAAAAAACGACCAGATGATCGAAGATGAAGAATTGGATGTTGACTCCATACGATGGAGGAAACCATGAGCTTCGAGTGAGCAGAGAACTGGTGTTCAATAGCTGTTAAGGAGGAATGACGATATAATTGATCTGCGAGATGGACGAACCGTAACTCCTAGTACGGAGGAAGATCTGTTGCGCCAGCAGCTGAATGAGGTGGAGAAAGAAAACGCTCTCCTGAGACTAGAATGTGTGAGCTAGTCTCGATCAAGGATCGTTGATCTCGAACCGTCAAGATCGATTGACAAATTTTGATCGTAACAGAAGGGTAGATATGACGGACAGAGAAAATTACGCCTTTGGCGCGTTGCCCCGCAGCCATAACTTCGACGATGCGCCATGATGATGCTACGATCTCGGGCCTTAAATCTAGGCAAATACACGTTCATTCGCCTTTGCAAGCATGCTCGTGGAGCATGATGCATCTAATTTAGCTTCCACACCGTTCCAAACTCACCCTTGTCCGCAAAAGGGTATAAGGCCATAAGGCTAAGGCCAATTCATATCGCATGCTTCACCGGCTTTGCCTCACCGTAAGAAATTTATCACCGAATTTCCTATCCGGTGAGCAAGCAACCGTCGGACTTCCTCTTCACTAAGCTTCGGCATTGCTAAGAGTATGCACTTGTATTGTTCATGCCAAGGGTGCATCAATCAGGCTCATGACGTACTCTCCTTAGGCTTATGCAAGCTCCGCTAACTTGCATATCGATGTTGCTGACTTCCGAGGTCATGCCCAATGCGCCATTGGTACATGCCTAAGTCGAACAGCTTGATATATAGGAAGTATGAGCATCCACTGGATGGCATGCAACTTTCCTCATTAAGTCTGGACACAATCATCTCTTGCATCGAGCTACCGATCTTAGATGATATGAGGGGCCAACGTGCCGCAATCATCTCCCAGATAGATGATATGAGAGACAAAGTGCTGGACCGGCAATGCTGCAACTTATTGCGGCTTCCTACGTACACTTACCTACTCTAAAGGGATCAAGCACGGATCGTAGTTCATCCACGAAGGGACATAAACTTAAGCCAAACTTGTTTGCAAGGCTGTGGACTAGCAATAATGGTAATGACCTAGTCCGTATAGGCCATTCCGTAAAAATGCACAATGATTATGCATCATCGGGTCCGCGACATGGCATAGTGATTCCTAAGCATCAAATGTCCTCTTGGCAAGGCTACATAACTATAAATGAGCCTTAGACATCATTTATACTCTTCCGGCTAAGCTATGAAGCTTACTTGGTACATAGTCCGCATATGCACCTTCAACCAACTACCCCTTCCTGTTAGAGCACTGCTCGGTCGAACTCGCATGCGTTGCTATCTCAAGCATGTTTGTAAATATTAGTGATCAAAACTATAAGTATTGATTTCTAGTCTACTTATAGCTAAGTCTCGGACTAGGATAGAAAGTGTAGTTGAGCTCTAGACTCCATGGCGATCATCATACAAAGACGAAGAACTACTCAAGGAACTGGTGGAACTTCATCGACTAAAAGGTATGTGGAGACTTGAACTTATCTATCACTCAAAAGTCTATCTACTATATCTACTATCTTCGGACAAAAGTTGTATTGCTATATAGACTTTGATTATACACATTTGCTATTTCGAGCCGAGTTTATCTCGCTTATCTATTTCTCGAAATATGTGCTGGTAAGCTTCACTTAGGCCAAGTTCATCTTTACTAGTAATGAAAGTCATGATGATTATTTCAATTACTTGAAAATCGCTTTGATGAAAACTAGTTTGTAAATAACAACTATATACCATCCTCTAAGAATATTTCAATGATTGAAATGAGAGTTCGAATATATAACCATTGTTGGATATAAAAATTGTGTGATAAATCATACATGTGTAAGTCCTTATTCCTTGAACCAAAGTATGCGTTTTTCGCTCAGGAAAACGTAACTAAAGTCGGCGTGCCAAGACACACACACCATCGGGAAGTTCACGTCCGTGAAAATCGCGGGAGTTTGTGAACTGAAAAACAAACTTATTCAAGGTACTTAAGTCCGCGTACCAGTCCCCGAACTTAGGTTGGTTATTTTCTAAAACGATTATTCGTGAACTTAAACTTATATAAACTAAGGAATGCATTATTGTAAACCGTGGCTGTAAAGTTCATGAATCGATTCGAGTGAATCAAATAATTTTTGCTTCGATTGTGTCTTGTATACTTCTATAAGATCTAAGCAATTGAACAACTCTCTAACTAGTTCATTTGAACTAGTTACGGTAAAAGAAGAATATGGTTGATATGAAGGTGCTCATGTGGCTAACCATTTGGTTAACTATTGTTGAACCAACTAAATGTACATGTTTGGGTAAGGTTACAAAAACCTAAAACATGCATTTCATTTGTGTGTAACAAGCTAAGTTTCGATCTAACGGTTGAAAGATATTAGCTTGAATCTAATCTGGTTTTTATCTAACAGTGAATATTGAATGCTTTGTTACCAAGGTGACTTAGATTGCAAACCCTGATTTGAAAGGCTATATAAAGGAGAACTCTAGCAACTGGGAAACCTGATCCCCACACCTCCTGTGTGATACTAGTTGTATAAGCTAGATTTGATTCTCCTTTAACCTTAGGTTTCTATCGAGACCCTGTAGGTTAAGGACCTGAAGACTTCATTGGGATTGTGAAGCCATACCCAACTATTTTCTTTGTAGTTTCATGATCTGATCTTGTTGTTTCTATCGTACTAAGTACAATCGTAAGATTGGCTTGAGATTGATTTCTCCGATAGGCAAGATTAAAATAAGTCACAAACATCTTTGTCTCATCGTTTGTGATTCCGCAATATCTTCTTTCGCTAGTCGATTAAGATTATTGTGAGGTGATTGATAATTCTAGGTTGTTCTTCGGGAATATAAGTCCGGGTTATCAATTGGTTCATGTTCATCTTGATTTATCAAAAGACGGAACAAAAACTCGTAGGTATTTTTGTGGGAGACAGATTTATCTATTACCGTAGACTTTTATGTGTGATACAAATTTGTTTATTAAAGTCTTCGACTTTGGATCGTAACAACTCTTAGTTGTGGGTGAGATCAACTAAGGGAATCAAGTGCGTAGTATCCTGCTTTGGGATCGTAGACGTAAGGAGCGCGGGCGTACCTTGGATCCAGTGTGAGATTGATTGGGGTTCAACTCTGGTCTAGACCGAAGTTAGTTTGTAGTAGGCTAGTGTCTGTAGTGGCTTAATACATTGTTTGTTCAATCTCGACTAGGTCCCGAGGTTTTTCTGCATTTACGGTTTCCTCGTTAACAAAACTTCTGGTGTCTGTGTTATTTCTTTTCTGCATTATATTTTGTTATATAATTGAAATATCACAGGTTTGTGCGTTGAATCGATCAATTGGGAAATCCAAACTTTAGTTGTTGATTGAAATTGATTGATCCTTGAACATTGGTCTTTGGTACCGTTCAAATGTTTTCTTTTGTATTCAATTAGACTCGCAGATTTCTATTTGCTTGAGTAAGTATTGAATCGAGAAAGTGAGATATAACTCTTTGATATACTTTTGTTAAGATTGAGTCTGACTGTCTAGTTGATTCTCTTAAAAGTATATTGGAGTTAGTCCATACAGATTGCTAAGCGAAATATTAGGTGTGGTTGTTGTACCCCCGCTTTTTCAATTGGTATCAGAGCAGGCAAACACGTTTAAAGACCTTACAAGTCTGTGTTTGTAGAGATCTGACTCTATGAACAAGAGTACTATCTCCGATAAACGCATCACCAGAAATAAAAGTTATGTCTCAACTGTATCTATTAAAGACAAAGATTCGTCAATCTCAAATATAGACGAACTTAGTGTTCGGACGAGACATACAGACACTGACATGTGTTATTCCGATTACCCTTCAAAAGAGTCTATCTCTACTAATGAAAGGGAAACAATCAAGAGAGTGAACTCGATTCTAAATCTTGTTAGAATCCAAGCCGATTGATTTAATCGGTTGATTAAACATGCCAATGCTCTTCTTAGTGTAGTAAGATACTATAATTTCAAAGAAAATACCGAAGATCATTCTTCACATATGGTTATCGAGGCAAGCTTCAAAAAGGATGCTTTAGAAATTGAACATCGCTTGAGTAAACTCTCTATTCAAGGATGCTCTAAGCAGTCTAATATACCATGTACTTATGTTGCTATCAAGAAGTTCCTTGTTCGGAAGTAAAATCGTAATCCATTCCTATTTAAAAGATGTGTTAGTCACTTTTCTAATCAAGGATGTTACACATCACATGGAAGGAATAAATCTCCAAACGAGGTCTTAAGATCGCACTATCTAATCACTCTTGTGATCGTAAATTATGTCTCTTTTGTGAGGCAAAAGGTTACGTTAAACAAAAGGGAAACTCTAAGTTGAATAAAAATTCCATTGTTCGACTTCAACACACCTTAGAATTAATTCTCAAAAGTGTAACTGGCATTCGTATGTCTAAACCAATTAGTTTTTTGTACTTTAGTGTGTATGCTACCGGAAAGTCGGTTCAATGAGTTCCTCGAACGCCGTAAGAAGTAACGCAGGCGTCTTGACAAAAATCGTCTAAGAAAAGATCGAAATTTTCCCTCTTCAAAAGGGAGATAGTAATACGATTGATGTGAACAAAGTATCGTGGAGAAAAAACTAAAGATGATGATATAAGAAATAACCTAAAGGAGTTAATTGAAGGTTATAAAGAAATCGTCAACAAGCTTTCAACTTCTCTAGCCAAACTCTTGGTAATCAATATTATGAGTCATATTTTGATAACAAGAAATTTTATGACAACTTTTCACATCATAATGGTTTTCCTCTAAAGTCTCGAAGGAAGAAGGATAACCAAAAACAATACTCATTTAATGAGCTACAGGCTCATACTTGTGTTAATTAATCACAAGGTTGAAATCTCACTTACAAAATCTGGTTAAGTGAGAATTGGTTAGGTATACTTTTGGCAAAGTGTATCTCGATTATCTAGCTAATTTCTTATCGATCTTAGATGGATTGTCGTTAACACTTTTACACAAGTATTTTCTCGGGTGTTTCTTCTTTGTTCTTTTTTTTGGTTTTACTATTGCCCTATGCTTTCAATCTTAGTTTTTGAAGAGCTAAGAGGCATGAATATTTTCAAGCAACAAGGTGATGTGTAATCTTTTTTTTTTTTACAAATAGCTTTTTGGTTGGGGTTTTAGGACCCTCTTCTTACTTGTACACGTATGGTTTCGAGGTTCTCTCACAAACCAATCTTGTAAACCTTAAGTCTTTCCGAAATTGTTTATATACCTTTCCTATTGAGTTGAATCATCTCACTCTAGGATTCCTATTATCAATGGCTTCTTCTTCTTGCTCTTGGGATTTACCTGAAGACTTCGTTGATAATGCAGTATATTTCGAATTCGATGAAAAGAAGGAAACCTTTGTTGAAGTTGAAGGATCTTTTACTCAATCTCCCGATTCCTACTCGGATATTGAGGATATGAAGAGATTTTCAATTTGAAGTGGTTCTTGACTTTCTCAAAAACTTTGAGGATGCAAAACAACAACTTGTTGATACAATGAAGTGTCTTGATGTGGTAAGAACCGAGTTGAAAAAGGTTAATTCCGACCTTGTTCTCATGAAAACACGTGTTAAAGAACTTATCAATGAGGATATTCACTCAAGATGCAGAGGATGCGTGTCAATCACAAGCTCAAAGATCTCAAGACTCATAAGGATACCGAATTGTCTTTTTGACTTGATTCGTGTTCGGCTTTGGCATAAGAGTCTGCTTTTGTTTATTAGCTTGTTGATTTTTTATTTGTCTAGTAAATCTTCTACTTTTTCTTGTTTTGTTTAGAAGAATAACTAGAGTTTGGAATAGCCATTATTGTGATTACACATAGCTATGGCCAACGTTGTCATCTTCATTGTTTTTAGGTTTATTTGTTTAAATTCTAAAAATTATTTGGAAGATGATTTTTATAAATATTAATCTTTATGGTTTTATATATTGCAATTTGTTATGGGATATGTGTGTTTGCGTCCGTGAACTATGATTGTCCCATACCTTGTCCAAAAGTTAAGTATTTCATGTCGATATGCATGTATTGATAAAAGAATGAATGAACTTTTGACATTACAAAAAAGTTTTAAGCCTATTGTATGTCATTATGCAAATATTGATGGAAGATAGGATGAACTTTTGTTTACGAGGATTATATCTATTGTATGTCATTGTGCAAATAATGATGGGAAATAGAATGAATCCTTGTCTATTCCGCAGTATTGATCTTCCCTGATCCATAGTTTTATGTATATACTGTGCGGCTCCGTAAGTTCTCTTATGTTGAGCATTTCTATTAAATTAATCATGGGTTTTCTTGTGGTTAATTTCATCGAGTATTTTTGGATTCAAATTCATATTCGTATGCGATTTGTTATGTCCAAAGAAATCCTTCTTTCTTGTGAAAGTAAGGTCGCTCTTGTTGTTCTTTCGGTAATGACATTTTATGGGGGAGAGTTCTTAATTGAAATTGTGCTTAATTGCAAAATTTTTATGGGGAGTGCGGCTGTGGAATATTATAGGGTTATCTTGTATCTTAATAAACTCCTTTATGAAAGCATTTAGCTTCGCTATATGATTGCATCTAAAAAGTTGATATGTGCTTACTTTTGGTCATAAAATGTCTCTATGGAAATTTAATTAAGATCCCACTAGTTTTCGTACCTTTGCCACAAAAAGGGGGAGAATTAATGTGTAGTTCACACTACAAATACATATGGTTTTCGGATCATTATGTAAGGGAGAGTGGTTTCCATGTGAGATGGAGTATTGACTAAGGGGAAGTGATGCATAACACCATAGTATTGTTGTCAAAGTTGTGATACAATTGAACTTTGATGATGTGTAATAATACTATGACACTGTGTAACATGATTGATAATTCTTGTTTTCTCATTGTTATGGCTATGGATTTTCAGCAACGATGATACTAAACTTACAACCTTTGCGATCATTGGAGTACTTGGAAGTGACGAAGATTTCGAGTAATGTTGAAGAACCAAGAAGATCAAGCATGTGGGAGAGAATCTACAAAAGTTTGTTTATTTATTTTTGTATTCCATATGTATTGATAGTTTTGTCACTAAAATTGACAAAGGAGGAGATTGTTAGAGCACTTCTCGGTCGAACTCGCATGCGTTGCTATCTCAAGCATGTGTGTCAATGTTAGTGATCAAAACTATAAGTCTTGATTTCTAGTTTACTTATAGCTAAGTCTCGAACTAGGATAAAAAGTCTAATTGAGCTCTAGACTCCATGGCGATCATCATACAAAGACGAAGAACTACTCAAGGAACTGGTGGAACTTAATCGACTAAAAGGTATGTGGAGACTTGAACTTATCTATCACTCAAAAGTCTATCTACTCTATATCCTATCTTGATACAAAATTCGTATTGCTATATAGACTATGATTATACACATTTGCTATTTTATTTAGAGTTTATATCTCTTATCTATTTCTCGAAATATGTGTTGGTAAGCTTTCGCTTGGCCAAGTCCATCTTTACTAGTGACGAAAGTCATATTAAGTTTCAATTACTTGAAAATTGCTTTGACGAAAAATGGTTTGTGAATAACAACTATATAACGTCTTTTAAGAATGTTTCAATGATTGAAATGAGAGTTTAGAATATATAACCATTGTTGGATATAAACATTGTGTGATAACTCATACGTGTGTAAGTCCTTATTCCTTGAACCAAAGTATGCGTACATTTTTGCTCAGGAAAGCTGGAACTAAAGTCCGCGTACTAGTACGCGCACCATCGGAAGTTCACGTCCCGTGAAAATCTGCTTTGAGTTTGTGAATTTAAAACAAACTTATTCGGGTACTTAAGCCTGCGACTCAAGTCCGCTGTACTTAGGTTGGTTATTTTCTAGAACGATTATTCGTGAACTTAAACTTATATAAACTAAGGAATGCATAATTGCAAACCGTGGCTTTAAAGTTCATAAATTGATTCGAGTGAATCAAATCGTTTTTGCTTCGATTGTGTCTTGTATACTTTTATAAGATCTAAGCAATTGAATAACTCTCTAACTAGTTCATTTGAGTCATTTGAACTAGTTATGGTAAAGAAGAATATGGTTGATATGAAAGTGCTCATGTGGCTAACCATTTGATTAACAGTTGTTGAACCAACTAAATGTACATGTTTGGGTACTGGTTACACAAACCTAAAAACGTTGGTTTGTTGTCGCCTCACGCAAACGGTAATTTAAGTTCTTTCACTTCACAATTATAAATAAGAGTATAGTTATAAGAATGTACATTCGTTCCACATGGAGATATGGGTTGTCAAATTGTTTTGATTACTTATAGAAACTGGGGGGTTTTGTTTGTGATTATAACTAAATAAGAATAAAACAAATAGAATAATACGAATATCGTAAATAAGAAGTACTGGTTAGAGTTTTCATCTTCCATCTTCCAACATGTTATCAACTGAATCAATCTCAACATTCATTTTCTATCGATATCAATAACCTAGAGCGTCCTATCTCAGGCTTACTCCATCAAAACTCCTATTATCATCAAAGGCGCAAGAGCCACTCTTTGAATCCTTTTCACTAAATAACTTGGCGCAAGAGCCACTCAAATTTAACCAATCTGGGCAGTTCTATCGATGCTATTTTGTTATTGTTGTAGATCAGCAAGTTCACCCTTTATGTTATTTAGGTTTGTCTGGATATTACCAAAGTTATGTATATTCCAAAGCCTTAACCTTTGTTTCACATGTTTGAAGGCATTTAACACGTTTAAAAGCATAGATCCAAAGAACATCATCACAATTCCAAGACTCATTAATAACCTCTATACGAGAAGAATCCATTAACCAACATTTATTAAATCTTTAGGGCTTTCTAGTAGGGTTATAACCGTATATAACGAGTCATGTAACCCGTTTTTCTTAGATGTAACGTGTCCCCATAAACGAGTCGTGTTATAACCGTGTCCCGAGCCCATGTCCGTGCAACATAGAACGTATCTCACCCCACGGCCCAGCCAAACGCAACCTACGGAACAAAAAGGAAGGACGGAAGGAGGACAAATGAACGGTTATTAACCATCCTAAATAGATCCAACGGCAATCAAAGTAACCCTATGCTAGTACTTAAAGAGTGAAACCTCACAATTTTCTCTCACCTAGTAGTTTTTCTGAAGAAGCTCTTGGCTCTCGCCGTTTCAGGTTAGGGTTTCTCCTTTACACGTCTTATGTGATCTGTTGATCGTTGATTAGTGGTACCTGTATAGTAACTATCTGATGTTCTAGATCATGATTTTAATTATTTATCGTTTTGATCTGTTGATCGTCGATTATTGGTATCTGTGTAGTAATTGTTGTATGTTCTAGATCATGATTTTTGGGTTTTATGGTTTTGTATGATTCAGTATGTTGATTAATGTAGGTGTTTAAGTTCGATTACATGATAGTGTGCTTTACATGATTTTTGCGTGAAAAAAAAAGACTAATTATCTGATTGTGATTTACTGAGTTTTTTTTTTGTTTTTTTTTTGAATAATTTCTTAAATTCCTGTTAACTTCTAGTTATTTTTGATCTGTTGTATGTTTCACATGACTTCCTATGAATTACAGAAGACACTATGTCATATGTTCATGAATTTTAGTTATTTGAATAGATGCTCAAGTCGAATTTCCTGTTGATCATCTAATATGTACGGTGGCATTTGTCATTTGTCATTTGTCATTTAGGTGCCTAAAAGGTCACTTTGTACACATAGCCGAGATATTACATAATTAATTTTCTGATTGTGAATTAGTGAGAATTTTATTTGATTTTCTTGAGTAATTGCTCTAATCAAATTTCCAGTTAATTACTTGTTATTTGGTTTTTTTAGTTTTTGAATAATTTCTTAAATTCCTGTTAATTTCTAGTTAGTTTTGATCTGTTATATGTTTCACATGACTTCCTATGAATTACAGAAGACACTATGTCATATGTTCATGAATTCATCTGTTATATGCTTCACATGAATTTGTGAGTATTTTATTTGAATAAATGCTCGAATTTCCTGTTGATTAATAGATAGTGGTTATCATCTAATATCTTCATGATTACAAGTGTTTAGTTCGAATACATGATAATATGCTTCAAGCAAAAAAAAAAAAAGAATTAATTTTCTGACCATGAAGTAGTGAGAATTTTATTTGATTTTCTTGAGTAATTGCTCGAATCGAATTTCCAGTTAATTACTTGTTGTGCTTAGATATGCGATTTTGATCTTTTATCAATGTGTATAAGGATTATCTTGAACATATGTTCATGATTATAGGTGTTTACTCGGACTTCACATGTTTTTTTTGTTACATGATTTAATGTTTCTGATAATTGTATTGGATTCTGTAGGTACAACAGAAAAATTATTTGTAGGAAAAATGGATCAAATGCCACTCATTCCAGACAAGCCTTTTGATGTTTTTGATGTTCGATCAAAGTTTGTTTCTTGCATTAAGATATCTCCCAAAAAATTGAATGATTTTTTGAAGCTCGATGAGGAAAAAAAACTTTCTGGTAAATTTGATATATTGGATGTTTCGTTATCAAACATGGAAATAAGCTTTTCCTCTCTAGTGAATTTCTCATCTGCTCAGGAACAGGTAAAGTTTTTATTTTATTTTGCTAGCATATTCTTTTTTGTAGTTTTCTGGTTTCCTCCAAAGTTGTTGTGCCTTATTTTTATTTCTTTTGCAGATCAAAGTTCTGGTGCCAACCAATGAACCTATATCCTTTGGGGTCGGTCGCAAAACTTTAAGGAAGGGTCTATGGATGATGGCCGTAGGCAAGGAAGTTAATAGGATTTATCTTGCTTATCAACCAGAGGAGGAGAAAAAGCTGATCCTTGCGTAAGTTGATTTATAGTCTCATTCCTTAAATTTATGGTCTCATTCCTTTCTGCGGTTATTACCTGTTAGAGATGCTTCATATATTCTGACTTGCTAGTTTGTTTATCCACCTAAACAGGGATGCCCAGGGCCAGGTTTACCTCGAGACGGTCCCTTGTACCCAAAAAGAAATAAGCGAGTCACCTCTGCATCTTAAATTGAACAACTCATCCGGATGTTGAGAGTCATCCATTTGTTGCCTTGGAAGCAAGTTAAAATATTTCTGGAGGAAAATTTTCCTATTTGGAAGTCCGCTTTTATATTATTGAGTAAACATGTACATATTTATGTATCTTTGCAGCATTTTATGTTTTAGTCGCCCACTGCAAGTGAAGAACTTCTAGCCATGATATTTCCTTCTGCGAATTAAGCCTTCGCGTAAGGGTGCTGTACCCTCTGATTTAATCTTCTTACACCATCAGAATTCTGAATATTGGGTACCCCCAAATTTAGGTATCACTTGAAACACCTCCATTGTTTTCTGTTCGACAAGCTCCCTGGCATGGTAAGACCAAATTCTTTATTCGACTGTGCATATTGATGCCAGATTGAGGGACTAATACTGTCAAATCCCAACCCAGAACTAAAGAGAGAACGAGAGAACTCCTTTAAAACTCGGACCATCTCTGCAACTGCCATATCAAGAGCTGGATATTCTAACTTATACCTTGTTTGTTTGCATTTGAGTCATCTAGATCCGAGTGTAATCAAGAGCTGGATATTCTAACTTATACCTTGTTTGCATTTGAGTCATCTAGATCCGAGTGTAATCACTTGATCTGACTCACCAAAGTCTGACTGGAAAAAATGTATTTGTTTTGTGAGATCTTCTATATTATAAGGGACAATGGTGTTTTTATTTGGACGGAGATCTACGTTTGGACACATAAAGAACTAAGATGATTGAGACACTTATTTAAGTTATTGGTTACATTTTCGGCACATGAAGAATGGTCCAGATTGAGCTGCATATTTAAGATTTCAATCTACATTTTAGGCATCTAAAGAAGGGTCCAGATTAATTCACATAATAATTTAACCTAAGATAATGAATTTAAATTGATTGCCATTAATTTAATGTCATTTATTCGGGAGTTATTCCTCCCATTTAATGTTAAACCGTTTCTTTTTATTCTAAATTAAACATATTTAAGATTTGCAATCTACATTTTAGGCATCTAAAGAAGGGTCCATATTAATTTTACCTAAGATAATGAATTAAATTGATTGCCCATTAAGATTTGCAATCTACATTTTAGGCATCTAAAGAAGGGTCCATATTAATTTTACCTAAGATAATGAATTAAATTGATTGCCCATTAATTTAATGTCATTTATTTGGGAGTTATTCCTCCCATTTAATGTTAAACCGTTCTTTTTATTCTAAATTAAACTTCCATTAACTTTACTCTTAACTTAATCCCTTTTATAATCAAATTACTTTCCCAGGGTTCATTCTTTGCAAAACTCTATTCCCAAGGTATGATTGACTGTTGTTGTGGTTGATTTAGATAATTGTTGTTAATGGAAATGAATCATCATTTTCTTAGTACTGTTTAATATTGGCATAATAATTCAAAGTCAGCCAAATTTTAGTGTCATTTATACAGTTTAGTTTCTCTTTGATTCTTTTCATTAATATTGATTTTTGTTATCTCAATTTTGTTTAGGAACTTGATTATTAAATTATCTACACATAGTCAACCATCTTGCTAATACATACTAAAATTTTGGAAGCCTCAAAATAAGCAACACGGAACTGGATTATTGAAGCTCACCTATGATCTTTCATTTTCTGATATCAGGAGATTGTTTTTAAGCAACGAAGAAAACGAATTAGGGAGCAATATAGCGATGCAATTTTTTTTTTTGTGGGATGCGTCACTATACCTATATATGTCGGGACTAAATAAATTTCCATTTCATACATTTTATCATTGACGAAGATGAAGAAGATTTGGTATTCCAGAAAGGTACAAATCTAATTTTTTCTAGAATATGCGGTTCATTTGCACATATGTGATTGACATGACTAAAATGTTGAGTTTTCTAAAGATTATCTTGGTTCAAGAGAGTTTAGTGCATAGGAACACATCTAGACTTTGCATCTAAGGATACCATGACTAATACTTGATCCACCACCTTTCTTTTATTAGGTGGATATCATCTAATACTTGAGCTTCTTTTATTTCATTTAAGATACCAACAAACCAAACTATGTATAAATATATTAAACTTTGTAGAAGTTGATTTAAGAAATATTTTAATATTCAGTTGTAATGTCATGTTCATTATGTGCTAGCAAATTGTAGAATTATGGTTGTTTTAGGTCTCTTATGTACTATTAGGTCAAGGTATAATATCAGTTCAATCTGCAAGTTTTCATACCATTGGTATTTGACCGGTATGTTATTTACTTCTAGGCCTCAAACACATATGCTGATAAGGAGAAACACTCTTATACATGTCCATTTTATCGATTCATGTGTTAGAGGGGGGAATTTCTTTTATTTGGATCTGTAATTTATTTAATGTGAGTCTTTCACTATTTAGTAAGACAACAAGATTGTATTATCAATTTGTAAGGAAAAGCATACTTGGCATATGATGCATGCAATTTCATCAAAGCATCATTTTTCCCCGCTAAGAAATATTCAAGGACGCTTCATATCACCAATATCCAAGGGAATGCTGCAGGATTTAATGTTTTACATTTATTTTATTTATTTAATTTTTTGTATTTTTTGTGACACTGTAAGCTGGGCGTTTTTCATGTGTTAGTTTAAACCATAAATGTATAGTTATCATTTTTTTTCAAGAGGCTTCTTCACATTAAAGTGTAACGTCTCTCAAACCTAGAAAATTATAGGGAATGATGAATGTTAATGACCATGTATGCAAATGACATGTTTAATGGCCGTAAAATGACTGGCAGTAAATTATATTACATATCCAATTGAACTTTTTTACCATGGGTTCGAGTATTATTAATGTGTAACCATGCCAATTATACATCGACACTAGAACAAAAACGGTTCCAAAAACTAATGCGTGTCTTTCACTATTTAGTAAGACAATAAGATTGTATTATCAATTTGTAAGGAAAAGCATACTTGGCATATGATGTATGCAATTTCATCAGGCGCATCATTTTTCACCGCTAAAAAATATTTAAGGACGCTTCATATCACCAATATCCAATAGAATGTTGTAGTATTTAATGTTTTACATTTATTTTATTTTTTTGTATTTTTTTGTGACGTTGTAAGCTGGGCGTTTTTCATGTGTTAGTTTAAACCATAAATGTATAGTTATCATTCTTTTTCACAAGAGGCTTCACAGTACAGTGTAACGTCTCTCAAACCTAGAACAGTGTAGGGAATGATGAATGTTAATTACCATTTATGCTAATGACATGTTTAATGGCCGTAAAATGATTTGGGCCAGTAAATTATATTAACCTATCCAATTAAACTTTTTTTACCATGGGTTCGTGCATTACTAATGTGTAACCATGCCAATTATACATTGAAAAAGTCAATATTCATTTTTAAAAACAGTCAACGGTTCCAAAAACTAATGCATATGTAACACTTTTTAAGTATGAAAGAAGGGTTTCATTTCAGATTCAACTTTTCGATTTAGAAAAAAAAAACTATACTAATTTTTTTTAGCACAAAATAACAATCCAATTAAATGATGACTGAACTACATTTGTAATTTGGAATACAATCGACAAGTTTATTTTATTCAAACAAGGAATTTCTACGAGTTCCCGCTTAGGAATTTAGGTTATCAAGTTTGTTGGTAATGTTTGTAACCACTGTGAATAGATAGTTTTCTCAATAAGCATAAATGAAACTAGGTGCAGATTCCAGTATACACACTTACATTGGATATCTTTACCACCACAAAAAAAAAAATCTCTGGTGTATATATGTTTGTGTACATCCATATATGGAAATCCTAATCACCATCTAATAGGAAACCGATCCGTTGATGTTAATAATATCGATCAAAGCTTCGAATACAGTTTAAGAAAGGTTACCATTTCCCAAATTTCCCACACTCAGATCATGGTAGTATCGCAAGAAAATAAATATACAACAAATACCAAAACAACTCATAGCCCCGTGCCATTATGGCACGGGTCATATCCTAGTATGTTATAGGGCATATGGCCCATGGATGTGCGGTCCACTAGATGAATAGGTCTTCCCTTTTCATGTATATAAAAGAACATTATATGTATGTAATAGATTGATGCCTCTTTATCAATATCAAATTCTTCTCATTCTCTCTCTCTTACTTTTCCCTATTATTTCCACTGCAAAACGTTATCATGCACGAAGCTTAAGCTTTACCACCGAGCTATATGGAATCAATTGATTTTTTTTTTTAAATCTATGGCGAAAATTGATTTAATTAGGAATTAGGGATTATTTTTGGTACTGTTCATGATTTTGACTATTTTGGTACTAATCAGAATACTAATCATAATCAGGAATTATATTGATTAACTAATCTTAATCTTAATCATTGTCCTTTGTAATTTAGGAGTTGAGGGATCTAGATTTTTGGTCCCAGTTAATGGCCGTAGAAGAAAATCAAAAATTTGATCCCAAATGGCGGTGGAACAAGATCTCTTGTTGGCTGTGGAACAAGATAAAAAATGTGGCTCTGTCTGTTGGCATTCTCCGAGGAGAAGGAAATCGGTGTAAGAAATATTTTTTTTCCGTTTTTTTTGTTCATAACTGCACGATTTATTTGGGTAAGATCTGTTTTTGTTTTTATTATTGTATTACGTTGATGTGAGAACATTGTTTCTTTATGTTATTATTATTAAATTATGAAGGTGTACTGTATGGTTTTGTGTGTCAATGACTGGTTTGTTGTTCATGGTTTTGTCTGATATGTGCTATCATCTTAATTTTTCAAATATTAATTTATACTAGTATGTAACCCGTGCTACGCACCGGGACTGGTGGGAATTTTCAATTGGTGTGGCGGGGCTTCGCCCCGCACCCGTTGCCCATATGCATTTAAACATCTTCAAATAAATCTTGATTAGTCTGACTTTTTTCAATGGATATAAAAGTTTGATACCTCAAACTATACTTTTCGTAATTAAAATGCTACATGTATAGTTTAAAATGATATGCATAGAACGAAAGTTTGAATTCTAGATACGCCTATTTTGTACACTTTTGACAATAGCAACTAAAAGCATCAACTAAATCTTTTATATATTGCAATAGTTAAAATTTTGTTTGAATTGTAGCCAAGCTAGAAATGATTTTCAAACATCGTTGGTTGATCAATTACCAACCTGTTCACCACTGTTCATCTAGCACCGTCAAAGAGTAAGAATTAAAAAGACCTAATTCCTTTTAAATTGTTTGGGTCTGGTCTAAATCAACATGAGAACAAAAAGTTAGCTTAAATTAGAAAATATTCAAAGTATAATTGAGGAATAAATACCATCTAACAGATTTATAATTGTAATGAAATCCATTTAGTTAAAAATTGTCACAACTTAATCCTAAACTTGATTATCGTCCTTAAATAATTACAATGAAATTCATTTAATTAAAAATTGCCACGACTTAAACCTAAATATGATTATCGCCCTTGAAGCCTAGATATAAATTTTATATTTTTATATTTATGTGTGTAATTCTTCCCATTGTGTGATAATTTCTTTCTGGTTGGATTAATCGACACTGCTTATTTGTGTTTCTTGTTGTACAATTAACATTTATGAGTGATTTTGTTCTCACTCGCAGATTTCTATTGTTGCCTAAATAAAAAGAAATATCAAAATCCCATATACTAACCAACAAAGGTAAACAGATAATATAAAAATACATGGAGCGCTAATGCACGAAACTTTCACTTTCTCATATTAACTGGCAAATGAGGGGGGAAGCTAAATAACAGTTTAAATAAATTAAATATTTATTCATTTAAGTATGATAAGTTTGTTTTCATACGTAGATTTTGATATGATGTAGTGGTGCTCTGAAATAACGTCAACCCACTTGAACCACATAGCCAAAAAATGAAGAAAATGGAGAGAAAAAAACAAAGCACCTACATTTTCTGCATATATGCACGAAATACACATAAGATATGTGAAAGAAAATTTTAAAGATCGAGATCAGAGACAGTTGAGCAAGTTAAAAAAAATAACTATCTCGTTGGACTATGTTGCGTATAGATTTTCCTTACTTCCCAAAATAAAAATATATGTCAATCTGTTTTTTCAATGAGGTAAATTATTCGCAACCTAATTCAGAATATTTTCTCTACCACACACATATCAGTTTCCTTGATCATTTTCTCATCAATCTTGCAGCCAAAAATATACTTCCAACTGTTCTATCTGTTGGACAATAAAGAGCACAATCATTAGGATAAATTAACATAAGGCCCGGAATTTGTCAACAATAATATAAAAACATTTAGCATATACTCGATCAACTTCTTTGACCATTCTACACCACAAACATGTAAGCTTTTCACTCAAATAAGTCAATTTTGTCAATTATTATAACCTTGATGACGATGTGTAATTAATGAGTCAATTGCTAGAAGATCAAATATCTAATGACGAAAAATATTTCAATTATTTTTCATCTGAATCATCATGAAGAAAACCTAAAACATAGTCGATAAATATTGATTTCCCTTCGAACTATGAATATTTTTCATAGTACCAAAATTAACACCACATGGCCATGTCGAATCAGTAGGCATATCCCATTATTGGACGACCTTTGTCAGTCGTATTTTCAAGTCAGCTGAGTTTACACTTTACAAACTATACAAACTATTGATGAGTATAGATGAGATCAATTTGGGTTTAAGCAGCTTAGCAACCAACAACATATACCTAATTACAGAGTTCTTTAATATCATATATTTCTTCAAGAAATTTTCCTTTGCTCCAAAAAAACATCATAAATCCACTCTATTACATCCCTAGTTACTTAGGCAGAATCTCATGAACCATATATAAAAATGAAAAAGAACTAATATAGCATCAATCCTAGTAAATTTAGGCTCAATGCGCAACCGGTGATATGACGTCAATCCTAGTAAACTGGTGCTCAATCACCAACCCGTGTAGTGACATGGTCTGGGCTATCTATGATTAAAAAGCCAAATGCAAACAAAACTAAATGAGCTTGTTGCAGAAAGCACAATTGTTGGTTTTGTTGAACGACTAATGTACAAAAAGAAAGATGATGGTTTTAGACGTCTTAGAGTTTCTATTGGTCATGAACCACGTATATCTACATATATTCCAAGAACAGAACTGATGGGAAAAAATTCGAAGAACAGAACTGATGGCAAAAAAATAAAAATTACTCACATAACCAATGTTAAGTGACAATACCTTTACTTTTCGATGAAATGTGAAACCAGGTGCTTCCAACTTTTATTGATCCAAAAAACTTATTCTTGCATGGCTCACTTTGTTCACCAAAGTGACACATCGCAAGACCTTCTACAGAGCATAAACGATAATTATAGCGTAACATCATTTATTAAGAACAAAATCTATTTTAAAAATCAATGCAAAAAAAAAAAAAAAAAACTTGTGCCTGCAGTGTTTTTGTAAAAAGAAGGATATACATACCTTTAGAACTACATATAAAACTAACAATAGATTGTTGTTCTTTGATGTGCATTTTTTTTTCCAATCCCATAAATTACTCACTTTATTCATCAACTCTCGCTTTATAGAAAAATGCATACAAATTCTATGGAATAGAAGTTTCAAAAGAGGATGCCCAAATGTAGTTTCAAATTTTCTTGATTGTGTATTGTATTAGAAGAAATTCGAATTCACATGATGTCTGCGAGGCTCCAACAAAGTTCAATGGGTCTTTCTGATTCCCATCTTCATGCTTTAACTGTATTTGATCTCCATAATTGTTAGAATTTCCATCCTTAGTGAAGTCAAAATTCCTGAAAATGGTTCACAATAAATGAAAGGAGATGAACTTCATCTATACTACTTCACAAAGAAAGATGAAAAAAATTTTCTTGAAAGCTTGACCCCCTGGGAATGTCCAGTTCATAGCAGTGATTTTATGATGTAAAATGGAGTCAAGCTTACCAACTTTGATGCATTTTGCTGATAAAAATTGTATAAAGTTTTACATGTGCTAAACAATTTTATGAAGTCTGATTAAGCCAAGCCAATGGAGTCAATAAAAATATCCTACTGGCACAATATGATTGAAGTCAGAATTAAGAAAATTGTTTCCATGAATTTTGTAGGAAAATAAGCTCAAGACCTCTACGTATGTAAACTACCATGATAACCTATCTCAAACTCAAATGACATACTTTTTTGTCGGTATGTTAGATCACTAAATATATCAGTAAGAACAATTATCAATTAGATAATAACCATCCAATTTTATCTTGAAAAAATTATCAAAGACATTCCGGAATTACGAACTCATATCATATCCCCATCACTCCCAAGCCAAGAAAGTTCTCATAACTACAATTTTTGAGAAAATGGAGAAAACAGAACCTCACTAAGTTATATCATTCGATTGCATCCCGACCAAATTGAAGGAGGTGACAATAGTTTTTCGGTAGGGTATCCTACCATCGTATTGCATCCCTATCAGCTCGAGGCGCCTTTGGAATCCATATGTCTCTCTTCTCTTACGTACCTACGGGTGCAAAATTTCCTATCTCCGCTACTTGTTCTCTTCGGGTATGAACTATTTTTACAAATCCATCAAGTATTTTGGCATCTCCTTTTCATGATCGTATCCATGAGCATTCGAGTATCTACCTTTGCTTCATCTAGATCAACTCTTGATTGTCCATTGAAATCGCTTCCTCGTATGTATCCGTGCTATGCACTGCAGTCCGCATACTACATTATATTATTCAAAAAGGATTTCCCAAGACTTCACATATCCTTATGTTGTCTTCTTCTTGGTTATTCAAAACCTCACCAAATCTTAACATTTGATAACACTTTTTCTGGAGTTGTGATGAATTCATTCAAATAACTAATTTCCATCACTCTTCACAGGTTTGGAAATCAATAAAAACGTACTTAAGATCCCATATTTATCATGCGTGGTACCTCTTGTTCTTATAGAGTGGAATGAAAGCTCCTATAGAGTGGAATATGATTGTATAATATCTGAAAAAAATAAAGTTTCACTCAAGTTAACTAAATAATATATTTTGGTTTAATTAATGTATAATCTTATAAAAAGAAAAAGACTATATGATGCTCAAACTTGCCTAAACTTTTGATAGTCAATGAGAACGCTTGTGAACACTTGTCCCCTGTGGCTCCATATCAGCCCTAACTCAGTTTGGAAAGACCGGAATTTGTGTCAGAAAATGAAAGTAGTATCTTGAAAATTTCTATACCCGTAATCTCTAAAACTTTACCATTGAATCTTAAAGACTTAGATACCCGCAATTTTGGAAATCTCTGCATTTTCATGGTTGACGCTCGAGCATTGCACAACATATTATTATTTTTTCAAAATTGTCATGGTTGACGCTTGAGCGCTGCCTCTTTATTTTATTTGATTTCAAGTTAATATATTGTCATACGTTAAAAGGGCTCCGAAAGTTTTGAAACAAAGGGTTATGGAACGTTCCATGTTAGTGCCCCTTAGTGCCTGGTGCCCTAAAGATGGAAAAAAGTAGTTAGTGTCTGGTTGTAGCCAAGATGATAAGACAAATGGTGGATCGAAGGTTGTCACAATAATTTTTTGGGCTACTTATAGCACCATCACCACTGGAATCTCAAATGGAAATTCATTTACATTTTTTTTTTTATTTTTTTCTTCTTCTATGAACAGTGTTATTCATCATTGCTTCTTGTCATGCCCATCCAAAATCTGCAACAACAACAAAAAATATAAATACATAAAACAAAAGTCAGTATAAAATCAAAGAAAATCCAAATAAACTGAAGTGGAGTCTAAGTGCAATTTGGATAATTAACAATTGGAAGTTACAGCAAGTGCAATGAAAGACCTAATAATAACCAGTATTGTGAAACCTTGGATTTTTAGTTGGTATGAATGGAACCAACACCAGAAGTGGCGAAATTGAGAAAAGCGGGGAAACCTATATGTTTGAAAGAAACCCGGTTAAAACCTTGAAGTTAAAGTAGAATAGTGGGATACATAAAGAAAGTGGATGAAAACACTACTAAGTATATAAAACTATAAATGTTATCAATTACAAATATAACAATTCATTGGCAAACGTTGTGTATCAAGTCCAGTTGCATGATCTTAAACATGAATTCTGACCAATGTGTTGGACATTTTCTGGGTACCAAACATTAAATAGCCCTTTGGTTATCTCTCTCAAACTCATAATCTTACTATGTGCTTCAGTGAGATGTTAAACATGAATTCTGACCTTTCCGTTGCCATTATGTGCTCATAATTCAGCCTTCATGCAACTGGACTTGATACACAACGTTTGCCAATGAATTGTTATATTTTTAATTGATAACATTTATAGTTTTATATACTTCGTAGTAGTGTTTTCATCCACTTTCTTTATGTATCCCACTATTCTACTTTAACTTCAAGGTTTTAACTGGGTTTCTTTCAAACATATAGGTTTCCCGCTTTTCTCAATTTCGCCAGCTTCTGGTGTTGGTTCCATTCATACCAACTAAAAATCCAAGGTTTCACAATACTGGTTATTATTAGGTCTTTCATTGCACTTGCTGTAACTTCCAATTGTTAATTATCCAAATTGCACTTAGACTCCACTTCAGTTTATTTGGATTTTCTTTGATTTTAGGGCTATTTAATGTTTGGTACCCAGAAAATGTCCAACACATTGGTTTAGTACCCAACATTTAAAAAATTAAGGGTTGGTACCTAGACCCGTCGTTGACTGTCAAGTCAATGCGTTGACTTAACCATATTACAGATTCCGTAACAGAATATCTCTTATTATCCTATTAGCCTTAAGAATTGTAAAAATGACAACTCATAGCCTAACGCCCGGTTATAGTCGTGTCCCTATCTGAACAGAGCACCCGAATAATGGCCACGATTAGCTCATCTCTAATCAAACCCTAAAACCCTTTTTTATTCCATCTATTGCTCGTCTTTTTGCAACTTCAAGAGCAGAGAAAAAAGAATAATCACTTCATGAACCAGACACCATTATATATGCCCTTTCTCTACGTTTCTTTTTAAGTTCTCAACTAATTCTATACATTCTAACTCTAACCTTTGATTTCATGGATAATAAATTAGATCTTTAATACAAAACAAGAAGAATGGCAAAAGGTAGGTTTCAGGAAATTATTAATTTAATTTTCCCCATTTGTCTAGATTTGAATATAAATGGATTCTGATTTGTTATTGATATATCTTTTATTGATTTGTTAAATCTTATCAGGGATTAGCCGATTGTAAATTAGGTTTTGAAGAGTTTGGATTTTTATTCGTTGATTGAGATGGAAAAGGGAATTTTAGGGGGGCTTTTGATCGAATTATATTATGTGTAAAAGATTGATTGAATTTCTGTTAGTTTTGGGTTTTTGTTTGATTGTTAATTCGTTAATGGGGGTTTAAATTAAGTTTGAAAGTGTGAAATTAGGGATGGTTTTAATCTGGAATTCATTTGCTTGATTGTCGTGTGGTGGTAACGGCTAGTGTTGCTGGTTGTGGTAGAAGAGATTAATGGAAACTGTTAGTGAAGATTTCTTGTTGGGGTAGTTGGAGGCTTGGATCTCTACGCGGACTTCGATCAAAGCTCATTTCTTTAAAGCAACCAGTATCATTCTCATGGGAAACTTAGAAAAATCTCTGGCTGTTATCGTGGTAGAGATGGTGTGAGAGAGGTGTAAATTTTTCTCATTGTATGCTTTTGTAACGGTGTGTTAACACTGTTAAAATAATATATTATTAATAATTTTATAATTATTTAATTAACAGATCGTTTGGTTTTGACTGACAGTCAATGAAGAGTCTAGGTACCAACCCTTAATTTTTTAAATGTTGGGTACCAAACCAATGTGTTGGACATTTGCTGGGTATCAAACATTAAATAACCCATAACCAAAACCAAACGTACCTGAATACATTTCTGTTACTGTATTAATGTTTCAGTAAATCATACACATGCCAACTTCTACTATTCATATCCTCATTAATATCCCACATCAAGTGAAATGCCAAAGCCGTAGCTTTTATGCTGAATTATTGTTCACATTCTGTCAATAACCGCCAAATTGCATATCTGCAAAAGTCAACAATTAAGTAATCCCTCCGTCCCTATTATATAGGCGGAGTTTTGAAAATTTGTAATCCCATTAGATAGGCGGATTTTCAATTCCAAGATGGAATTTTCCATACAATACCCTTATTTATTATAGGTAGTTATCACTACAATTAAGTTAATGTTTTAATGTTGGAAATTGTACAAAAAGTAAAAAAAGAAGAGGGTGAATATGTATGAAATCAAAATATTTTATTATTCTAAGATAAACCCACTTCTCACTTTATATATTGGGGACGGAGGGAGTATATTAATTTTTCCAACCTATAAGAAGATAAAATACCATTGAAGATGAAGTTTGGATTGCAAATGAACACAAACACATTGTTTCTTCTCATCCTCCCTCACTCCTTGGGTTAATAGACAGAGCTTAGGAATGAAGGATTGTATGTTTACCATTAGGCTGTCACGAAATATGTTACTTATCATTTTGAACTCTACTATAGGATAAATCTTGAGAGCTAATATTCCAGTTACTTTGACACCAAATGTTTTCCCGGTACAAACCTTCCATGATTCTGTGTATTACCCGAGTGTTTAGGAGTGGACGCTTAACCTGAGTATTTACTTGATAGATTTCACCATGCACATCATATACGTATTTTAATGATTTTAGAAAAATGCAAAGATAAGTATGATCAATTCCAATTTTTCTAATTCTAAAAGAAAAATGCTACTGCGATTGTATTTACAGAAATATTGTAAAATTATAGTTCAGATACTATCTAAATGCATATCAATTATATGTAGCCAGAAGGAATGAGGAGGCCACAAATAGTATTCTAAGAGTAATTCATGTACTCGTACCAATTTTCCAATTAAGTATTGCAATACCGTGATTAAAAACTCAAGATATAGCACCGATCAAAAACAATAAAAATTAAGTTTTCCATATATTCCAGCAATTACCACCAATTATCACCACCAATTAAGTACTTCAGACCAGACTCGATTAACCACCAATCATCCAATGCAAACTTGGTTAGTGTTACTGTATTGATCTTACGGCTCAAGGTGGTAAATCTTACATCGAAATGTTCTTAGATTAGCGAATAATATATAAACTACAATCTTTTTTTCTTTCTTATCTTATACACCAAATCCTTCCTGCCCACAATTTTTCCAACAACAAAAAATAACTCATTTCTTGATTACAGTTGATCAGTAAGTTACGACACCGCACCATGCCCTATCACCATAATCAACTACCCTCCACACCTTTGATATGAAGAGATATCCGAGTGTTTATCAGTTTTAATATTAAAACCCGTGCTTTCTGGAGAAAACCTCTGGAAAAATGCAATGCAAGATGGCCTTAATGGTCCTAAATCCTAATGGTTTCCAAAACCAAACTTTTCTTTGGGAACATTATTTAAATACCCCTAGAATATAAGGCCTTCACAAATACCCCTCGTCCATTTTATTAATACCCCTAAGTAGTATTTTTAAGTGGATAATGAAAATGAACTAATACTTTTTGGATAATGAAAATGAACTAGTATGTTCTTGACTTGAAAGCGTCATTTTAGCCTCTACGGAGGTTGAATTGACTTAGTATAATTTTAGATGTCTAAAAACTATACCCTAAAAACTTAAAATATACCCTTTAGGGGTATTTGTGAAATCCTTAAGGGTATTTGTGAAGACCCTTGAAAAGGAGGGGTATTTTTTCAATTTCCACCTTTTCTTTTTGGTATCAATATCATCGACCAAAAGCACTTAGCCCATTCAATGCACAGACCACACGGTTTCAAGGTCCTTTTCATCAAAATAAAATAAAAATTAGTAACGTGTGTAATATACTCCGGAATGCTACTTTCTGAAGTGCTTAAATATATACAGGCGATTCCTGCGGCTTACATCATTCGTAAGATTTTCTACAACAATTACCACAATACATAGTGAATTCGTAATTGGCATGTAAAGTTATTGCAATAGTCAATCCTAAAACTTTAAACTTAATATCCTTTTAGTATCGCCACGACACCTCAAACCCACCCAAAGTTCCATCCAAAGGCTTGGAATGGAAATAAGAATAAATTGCAATTAAAATGATACTCCCTCCGTCCAAGTTAAGAGCCGGAGCCTGACTGTCTAATCAAAGCTAATTAATACTCCATCACTCCACTCTTTTATTATCTAATCCAGAGATCAATGGGGTTTAATCAAATACAATATGCATAATGCTAATTTTCCCGCACTTTGACGTCTGGAATATAGGAAAAAAGTTTGATCTAGCAGCGCTAGATTATTTTTGATCTAGCGCTGCTAGAGCCGTTGGATGGGTGAACCCAATGGTGGTGGTTGTCAGTGGAGTTTTTTACTCCAAGGACAAAAATGCAATTTTCATTAAAAACCACCACCACCACCATTGGATTCATCCATCCAACAGCTCTAGCAGCGCTAGATCAAAATCGTTTCCTGGAATATACCCACAAAACTGTATGGCAATAATCAGTTTTTTCAAGGAAGAAACTTGAAGTTTCTAAAGCGTCCATCCATTTCCTTAAAAAAACACCTATTGAGGATTCTGGCGACTCGGAAATTTGCAAATATATTCGAGGACCTAGAAGGTTCAAAATGTGATTCAAAATTCAAAATAAACAATTCAAAATAAAGAATTCTACATCCCTGTTCTCTTTTATCATCTGTTTCATGTACGCTTGCATCAACCAATGCAACTAATATACATCGACATGGCAGTCGAGCATGACCGAATGCAAAAGTGTCAAAATATTAGTCATCAAAAACAAACATCCAAAAAGAAATTCACCTTTAGTCTTATATTTTTGCTAAATCGAGAGACGCCCATAAAAAAAAAAATGCACTTGTGCACACAAAATTTGGACGTGATTTCTGGTCCTCTCTCCATTCGTAAATTTTTTTGCAACTTTTTTTTTTTTTCTAAGAAACAAACCAATTCCATTAAGAGAAAAATTATTCTGATTTCGGTTAATGGATTTTCCCTCAAAATATTTAGTAAGAAAAGAGGAGAAGAGAGCCAAATGTCTTTTAAACTAAATCGCCTAGCTCGACGCGCCAAGACGATCGGCAATCTTATTCTTAGCACGCTTAAGGTAAACTATCCTAGAAAACACACAACTGGAAATGGAAATCCGACAATCATATAACAGGTCTTGACACCTCCAATCAATTTCACCCTTCTCATGATTAAGCAGCTCCACCAACTGAAGGCAGTCACTAGCAAAAAGGACTCTGGATAGATTCATCTCACTCACCCATGAGCAAGCCAAAAATAGGGCCATTGCCTCGGCGGCAGACGTGACACTTGGAATCAAACCAAAATCCGCTCTCGCACCTTTTTATTCTACCTGTAGTGTCACACAAAATAAGACCAATACCCATGTTAAAATTTTTGAAAGACCCATCAATAAACATAATATGGTCAATCTGCTGAATAGGAATCCTTGTCGCCGACAAAGAAACATTCTGGGGCAGACGCGTTGAGACTGTATAAGTATTGATTGCCCTTCTAATATCCATTATAGTAACATCCAGATTAATTTTAACCTTTCTAAAGATAACATCGCATCTAAGCTTCCATATTGACCACAGTACCACTGCACCAATACTTGGCCATTCCACAGCGTAAGGAGAAATACCCAAATTTTTAACAAACCAAGATAAGAATATATCATCTATACAATCATAATCAGCAGCAATAAGATGTTGCAGGGAGAGAGCAAACCAAATATGAGCAGCAATAGGGCAATGAACAAATAAGTGCATTATAGTTTCTGTCTCCACATTACATAGAGGACAGCAATCATCAATATCAGAATTATAGAACTTGAGAAGAGAATTAACAGGTAGCATATGAGCAAAAATCTTCCACATGAAAAACTTAATTTTAGGCAAACAATCAATAGTCCAAACCTTTTTCCAGAACGCAGCATCCTCAGTTGAGACCGAGTCATTTAAAAACGCTTTATAAGCCGATTTAACTGTATAATTACCATTTTTTGTGTGTGCCCACATAATTTCATCACTTTTTTGAACATTTACCTTAAGGGATCTAATCTTATCCCCATCTTCGGGAGAGAACAACGAAGAAATCAAATCAGAATTCCAATTATTATCATAGTTATTAATAAGCTGACTGACATAAACAAAGTTTCCCATATTAGCATCAGACAAAGAAGAAGGACAGGAGTTATCCGGCAACCAGTAATTATTCCAGATCATTGTAGTCTTACCATCATTTACCTTATAAACTATATTAGCTCTAAGGAAGGCCAAACTTTTAACTATTCCTTTCCAAATCCAGGAAGAAGTATCTGCAGCCTTATCTATTTCCAACAAATTTTGCTTTGGGAAGTATTTATCTTTAAGGAAGATAGTAATCAACTGAGAAGGATTTTTACATAATCTCCAACCTAATTTTGCAATAAGAACCCTGTTTGTAACATAGGAGTTCCTAATACCAAGACCACCAGAGAGTTTAGATTTACCAATATCACCCCAAGAGCGAAAATAAGCCCCTCTTCTAGAGTTCTTCTTAGACCACGGAAGGTTCTTTGAATTGAGTCTATTTTAGAGGTGATTTTCTTAGGGAAAGGAAAGCAAGACATATGATAAACGAGAAAGACTAGAAAGAACATGCTTGGTCATAACAGGTTCTACCCGGCAACATTAAGATTTGTTTTTTTGTGTTGCTTAGCCTGTTATAAAACTTATCAATGAGAAATTGAAACGTTTTGGTTTTGTCTCTGTGAATAAAAAGGGGAGTACCAAGATACTTCTGTGCTACTTAAAAATTTGATTCTAAAGTTTTAGACAAGCGAGTTTAATGTGTTTGTGATGCATTTTTTGCTAGTGAAGAACCCAGATTTCTCAAAGTTTATTGCCTGACCTGAAGCTTTTGCAAAGCTGTTAATGATTTTCATCAGATTCTTTGCATAAGTAAGAGAAGCTTTCGAAAAAAGCATACAGTCGTCTGCAAAAAATAGATGAGTAATAGGAGGGCTATTTTTCCTCAGCTTGAACCCCTGAATAACATTTTCGTTCTCTCCTTTGATCAAAAGTTGAGACAGGGTTTCCATGCATATGATAAAAATATAGGGAGATAAGCAGTCTCCCTGCCTAATTCCTCTAGAAGGAAAGAACATTTCTCCAGGAGATCCGTTAACTAGAATGGAGTAAGAGACTGTTGATCGTGTGTCAATCCGTCAAAAATAATTTCACTTTCTTACGCACTAAATTTAAATGAAGCACTAGGTAAGGAAGAGTTCGTATCCACAGAGAGGCAATTGTTGTTAAGTAATTTTCAATTTCTAAAGTAACCCAAGGTATGTTTGTTGTTTAAGAAATAAAAGTAGTTGAAAGCAAAGTAAATAATTTGAGAAATCAATAAGGAGAAGATATTGGTCAAGGGATAGTATCATTCATAAACATGTATTTTCATCAATGATTAGAATTGGTATTTTAATCTCGTATTTATTAAAAGTCCTAGGATATCTTGATCACGTAAGTATAACCCGTTAATTCCTGTTTTCATCACACCCACATTAAAAGATGCATATGTGAATTCTTCGTCGAAAGCAACCTAAAGTGTAAAAGCACAATTAAGTTTAACTCCCTAAGAGCATTAAGATTTATGGAATAAGACTCATCAATGCAAACGAATGTGTAAAAGCACTAGGAGTTTTAACAAAAGTTATGATTCACTTGTGACTAATAGGATGTATCACTACAAGCACTAACCACAATTATGCTACTTAGAATCGGGGATAAACAACTTTTTCGTATTGAAAACCCTAATATAGCTCTAGAGATGAACACAAATCGGATTGATTAGGACTCAACCTAACAAGTTTTCAACTCTTATAACACTATTAATTGTGAATCACAAACAATAAATCTTTGAGACAAAACTAATTCATTGAACCAAAAGCATGTTGAGAAATCAACTTTTATCCCATAACCAATAATAAGTTTAGCTACTCATAGCTATGGAGTTCATCATCATCAATATTCAATAATAAAACAAGGAAGAAGAAGAACACAACCAAACCCTAGAAGCGTAAACAAAAGTGGCTCCCCAAAAGAATTCCAAGCAAAAAGATATCATGTGTTGTAGAAAACCTCCCTTTTATAGCCTTTCTCTCCTTCCAAAATTAGGTTTAGTCTTCAAAGTCCATTAGGTGAGAGTCCACCAAGCCCACAAGGATGAGAAACCCGTGTAGAAAATACGCCCCCAAAATCGGTCGTTGGAAACGGGATTGTGGCGGAAATCGCCGGAAAGTCCGGAAATCGCTCCGGTGACCGGCAAAGTCCGCCGGTCACCGGTCAACCGGTCAAACGGTCGGGTCGGCGGGTCGGATCGGTCAACTCGAGTCGGATCGGGTCACCCGAGTTAGGTTCATGAGTCGGAACCCGGTCGGTCGAGTCATAGTGAGTCGGCGACTCGGGTTAGCTAAGCGGTTGTCGAGGCCAACCTGCACAGGGGCTGGTCTCCGCAGGTTGTGCGGTTACGTGCCTGACCCGGATGGTTTGTGTTTTCCTGTTTCTGCAACTTTTTTACGGCCTAGATGGGCTGTGTTGCTACACCTTCTCCCCCCGCAACTCGGCTTCACTGCGCACCTGCTCACTCTGCCCCTGTGAGCTCACTACCCCCAATTCAATCAACTCTCGTTCTATTTCCATACCTATTCTCCCCGCTTCAGAGCCAACAACAAAATCACCATTCTCTGCATTTCGGACTCAACTTTCGGGTTGGCCCTTAGTCAGCATAGCCAAAACAATGCTCCAGCTGCACTTCATCTGATCAGCACAGCTCCCTTTCACAACTCCACAGCTCAAGACTTGCAATTCCCAACAGCACCAGCTTCACTGGACTGCAACTTCATAGTGCAGCTCCCTGTAGCTCAATAACATCTCAGGCCAACACCAATCATCCAGCAGCTCAGCAAAGCCATAAAACCACCGAGACGCAACTCCCATAACACTGAGACTCATATATGCTCACGAGTCTTCCCTTGCCTCCCCAGCCACCCGCCTTCCATATGCGAGAACCACTTCATAACCATTCTCTCAATCGAGCCATGAACTTCACTCCAACCCGTGTACCAATGACCCTTGCCTTCTATATCCTGTGCCGATTCAACTTATGCGCCGCCATCGATTCTCGCCATTCCATTGTCTTCTCTGGTTCACTTCCACTTCAACTCTGAGCTGCAAAACCACTTCTGCCTGTAACAGCACCAATGCCAGCTCCTCCATTTGGTTCAATTCGGGCAAGCACTCACCGAGTGAAGCTCAGTGGCCGCATCTTCAACTGTGCCCGCACCTGAACTCCACATTTGCAATACCCATTTTCCATTTCTAGCCTGCAATCTCCACAGGATTCCCGGTATGCCCTTGCTCCGCACAGACAACACATACACAAAACTCCAACACCTCGGTTCACGGCTCCACGAGACTCAAGCACCATCACCTCGGCCATCAAGCCCCCGCTTGCTACTTCCTAATCCGCTCAACCAACAAGATCCATCCCGCTATCCGAGCATGAATCTTGCTATCATTGCTTGACTCCACACTTCCTGTGCCAACATCATCACCATCAACAGAGCCACTTGCACAGCTCCACAGTGCTTCAATTCTCAGCATCACAAGCCCCTTGCCTGATACCTGAACTGCAGCTTTAACAACATCATAACTCCATCAAAACCCCTTTTAGCCGAGCTTCAACAACACCAGAAAATCGACCCATTCTTGCAATTTACAGGCATTACCTAAATCATCAAAACCCATTCATCATAACATCATCACTTTCATCTTCTCTTCTTCCAAAACAGCGGCAGCTCAACTCTTTGATTCTGTAGAGCTTGATTAACTCCATCCCTGGCTGAATCCACATCTTCCATGAGACCCCGGATCGAGATATCACCTCCGTTGACTGCAACAATAACTCCCTTCTTGAACTCAAACATCAATTCTTCTCTGCCAAGGTCGTCTCCATTCTTACCCTAATTTACCAGAAGCACAGATCGTCTCATTTCTTCTCTCAATCGATCTCAACTCATCCACATCCATTTCCTCAGTTGTACAAATTGATTCATCACCTCCATCTCTGCCTCTCTTGATTTAAGCACAATCATTAACAGCCGTTTTTCTAACAGCTTCAGGTGAAAATCATTCAATGAAATGAATGAGAAGAAAAGAATCGATCTAGGGTTGTAACAACACTGTTGGATAACGCCACCCCTCTGGCTCAGATAAGGGGTACCCCAATGGATGCCCCATAACATGTTGTGGCTGTCATTTAAAACCTCTCCAATGAAAGTTGTCCCTTAACCTTGGGTTGACTCCGGATAACAATTGCCTGTAAGATGACAATTTCGCCCTTTTGCTCAAATTGGGTAATTTCTCCTTCTTTTCCTCCGCGCGACTCCATTGCACCTATAAAACTCAAAAACATGCGTAAAATACATAATTCACACGAAAAATAGCAAAGAAAGCATAAACTCCATATAGTAAATACGGTGTATTCTACACCTATCAGATTCCCCCACACTTAGACTTTGCTAGTCCTCGAGCAAATCAAACAAAACAATAAAATACAACAACTCCGTGTCGTCGAGGCTACGGTTAATTTTAGCATAAATAACAAGCCTTTAAACCCCTAGGTGTCCCTAGTGGACGAGTTATAGTCTCGTGAGGGTTTACTAGAGATATACCCACAAAACCTAAATATCCAACTTACTAGTTCTCCGTAATGATAGTATCCAACGCGCTAAGAAGACATAGAGATTCTGCACACTAGTCATAAGAAGTTAGACACATAAATGAACACAATCTCATTCTTAAAAGTTGAGAGAGAAGTAACCATCCCTTCTCGACTAAAATTCGGGTTCGGAGTGATCAAAAGTCTCGACTACGCCTCACAAGAAAGGGTTTTATGATATTGCTCTCAATAATAAACAGCTCTTTATGGGTCACACATGTGTCCAGGTAGGAATGAAGAGAGAATCCTGCGACACGTTGAATGGTAGGAAGGCTTAACCCTCCGAAAGTTTTGAAAACCCACATCTTTTATATATTTTTGAAAACCCATTTTTTGACGATCTCTTCGAAAGGAATTCAACCATTTAACGAAGGTGGGAATATGCTTACTTACCTCGTTATCCGTTCGGCGTGCAGCTAGCACCACTCTCACAGCATCCATAGAAACGTCTTCGGTCTTCTATCGGTGTCTTCATCTTCGTCTTCGGTCTTCAACTCTTGATGATAACTCTCGAACTTCTTAGAATCTCGACAATATGATTATTTCCTCTAATTCCTTGTCGCTTGATACTTCATTATAGATATTCCTTCTTTCCATAGGCTTTATTGAAAGAATACAAAAATACAAACAAACTATACAAACCCAAATTTTTTTTTTTTTTTTTTTTTTTTTTTTTTTTTGTTTTTTTTTTTTTTTTTTTTTTTTTTTTTTTTTTTTTTTTTTTTTTTTTTTTTTTTTTTTTTTTTAATAACAAATAAAAATAAAACAAAATAAAAACATTTTTCTCTTGTCTCTTTTTTTTTTTTTTTTTTTTTTTTTTTTTTTAATTTTTTTTTTTTTTTTTTTTTTTTTTTTTGAGACAAGAGAAAGTAAAATACAAATAAAATAAAATAAAATAAAAATGTAAGTACAATGCCATGGTGTAAGTACTTTACCGCTTGAATCTTCACAACTTATATGTCTTGATATCATAGACTTCTCGAATTCTCATCCTTAATAATTTCCACTCTTGTATATTAGTCTTCAACTTATAAAAATTATGCTCCCTGTTTTGTTGCTTTACTCAAATCTGAAATCTGCCCATTTTATACCATTGTTTGTAAACCTCGAACGTGTTCAACTTTCCTTCGAATTTGTGATGCTCCTCTTGTTGATGATGATGGTGTTTCTATGGACCTGTTGGTGTAGAGAGAGATAAGGTGGATGGTGCTAACTGCGAACAAGATCACAAGTGGAATGTAAGTTAGCAATTCGATGTCACAAACATGTTTGATAAAAATACCACTCAAGAGATCAAAATAGTGCTTCTATGGTGGGAAATTGGACAGCTCACCATTGCCAGAATTTACGTACGGTGACACACACTCTAAAAGCACAAATTTAGACAGTACAAAGAATTGAAGGTTGGTGCCTCACATTATGTAACATGGGTAGTCTCCACTATAGGGGATCACTTGTTCTAATACCGAATTGCCTGCACCTTATTTGCCACTGGCATGGTTAAATCCAACTTTAACTCTCATACAATTAAGAAACCCGATCATGTTCTCTGTCATCTCTAAGTTCAGTCACTAGTGTGAGATTCTCGATGTAATCTTAGCGACATGTATACTATGTGATTCTAAAGAACTACAAGTTGGAGTTTTCTTATTCACTAGTTCACAAAAAAGTTGAAAAATTGCAAAAACTTACAACATAAACCACTCCCCACACTTAAACTTTACATTGTCCTCAATGTAAATTGAATCGTCCAAAGTAAGTCAAGGTGGGAAATCCTAATAAGAAATCAGCAAAAACAAAGTAAAAACAAAACAAGAAAAACTAAAAACAAGAAAAGAAATAAATACAAGACAAGAAATACTCATCCGTTGGGTTGCCTCCCAATTAGCGCTTGGTTTAAAGTCGTCAGCCCGACTATCTCCTTGCTTTCTATGACTCCTCCAGAGGGAGCACATCCACAAAGTTAACTCCTTCCACCACTTCGGAAGTGAAGTTCTCATAATATGGTTTCAACCGGTGCCCATTCACTTTAAGTTCCTTCCCTGTAGCTATACTACGAATTTCCACTGCACCATGAGAAAACACATTAGTAACAATAAAAGGTCCGATCCATCGTGACCTAAGTTTACCCGGAAATAATTGCAAGCGAGAATTAAACAAAAGCACTTTCTGCCCAATGCAAAATTGTTTCCTAGAAATCATGTTATCATGGAATGCTTTCGTCTTTTCTTTATAAATCCGTGAACTTTCAAATGCATCATTGCGGAGCTCCTCTAGCTCTTGAGTTGTAACTTCCTTTGCTTTCCAGCCCCATCCATCTCCATGTTGCATTGTTTAATAGCCCAAAACGCCTTATGCTCAATTTCCACGGGTAAGTGACAAGGTTTACCATACACAAGCCTAAAAGGAGACATTCCAATTGGTGTTTTATATGCGGTTCTATACGCCCACAAAGCATCATTGAGTCGCATGCTCCAATCCTTCCTTGTTGGGTTCACCGTCTTTTCTAGAATTGATTTCACCTCCCGGTTAGACACCTCGGCTTGTCCATTGGTTTGGGGATGATAAGGTGTTGCAATCTTATGCGACACATTGTACTTCTTTAACAAGCTTTGCAAGAACCTGTTTTTGAAGTGAGAACCCCATCGCTTATTATCGCCCTTGGAATTCCAAACCTTGCAAAAATATTAGCTTGCACGAAATCAAACAACTTTAGAATCATTAGTTGGGGTGGCTTTAGCTTCCACCCATTTCGAGACATAATCAACCGCAAGTAAGATATAAAAATTCCCATGGGAGTTGACAAAAGGCCCCATAAAATCAATACCCCATACATCAAAAACTTCAATAAATTGAATAAAAGTTTGTGGCATTTGATTTCGGACACCTAGATTGCCGGTTCTTTGACACCTATCACAAGTTGTACAAAATATATGTGCATCCTTAAACAAAGTTGGCCAATAAAAACCACTTTCAAGTACCTTGTGCGCGGTTCTCTTACTCCCAAAATGTCCTCCGCAAGCATAAGAGTGACAAAAAGACAAGATAGAGTTAAATTGATTCGGGCACGCACCTTCGTATTACTTGGTCACTACCATGTTTCCATAAGTATGGATCATCCCATATGTATTGGTTCCCTAACCTCTTAAGTTTGTCCCTCTCAAAGACGAGACAAGTTCTGTGGGATTTGTTTAGAAACTAAGTAATTCACAATATCGGCATACCATGGTTCTCCAAAGGCAATTGAGAAAAGTTGCTCGTCCGGGAACTTTCACGCAACGGGATAGTCTCCTTGTCCACAGCAAGTCGGCTCAAGTGATCCGCAACGGTGTTCTCAATCCCTTTCTTGTCTTTGATTTCAAGATCAAACTCTTGCAAGAGTAATATCCATCGTATGAGCCTCGGTTTCGCCTCTTTCTTTGTAAGCAAGTATCTAAGTGCTGCATGATCAGAAAAGACAACAACTTTTGTACCAATTAGATAAGAGCGAAACTTTTCCAAAGCAAAAACAATGGCTAATAACTCCTTTTCAGTGGTGGTGTAGTTTTGTTGAGCCTCATTTAACGTTCTAGAAGCATAATAGATAGCATGAGGAAGCCTCCCCACACGTTGCCCAAGCACCGCACCAACCGCATAATCACTAGCATCACACATGAGTTCAAACGGCTTACTCCAATCCGGTGGTTTAATGATAGGGGCTGAAATCAAAAGTTCTTTCAAACGATTGAATGCCGCCATACATTTCTCATCAAAGTTAAAAACCACATCTTTTTGCAATAAGTTACAAAGTGGTGACGCTATTTTGGAAAAGTCCTTGATGAACCTACGATAGAAACCTGCATGACCAAGAAAAGAGCGAATCTCCCTCACCGTAGTGGGAGGGGTTAGAGCACGAATAAGGTCTATCTTAGATTTATCGACTTCCAAACCTTTAGAAGATATTATATGGCCTAAAACTATGCCATGAGTTACCATGAAATGGCACTTCTCCCAATTTAGCACAAGATTTGTTTCAACACATCGTTCAAGGATTAGAGACAAATTGTTCAAGCAAAGGTCAAATGAATCACCAAAGACACTAAAGTCATCCATGAACACTTCGATTATGTTTTCAACATATTCGAAAAGATACTCACCATACACCTTTGAAAAGTATAGGAGCATTGCATAAGCCAAAAGGCATCCTTCTATAAGCAAAAGTACCGAAAGGACAAGTGAAAGTAGTTTTCTCTTGGTCCTCCGGTGCTATCACAATCTGATTATAACCCGAATAGCCATCAAGAAAGCAATAGTATGAGTGTCCGCTAAACGTTCAAGCATTTGATCAATAAAAGGTAAAGGAAAGTGATCTTTTCTAGTGGTGGCATTCAATTTTCTATAATCAATACAAACCCTCCAACCGGTTTGCACACGAGTTGGGACAAGTTCATTCTTATCATTCTCCACCACCGTCACACCCGATTTCTTTGGTACTACTTGTACCTGGCTTACCCACTTGCTATCGGATATGGGGTAGATAACACCCACTTCCAAAAGCTTGAGTATCTCCTTTTTCACAACTTCCATCATGGGAGGATTCAAACGACGTTGCGCTTCCCTAGTAGGCTTTGCATCATCCTCCAAACGAATTTTGTGCATACAAACGGCAGGGCTAATACCCTTGATATCGGCAATTGTCCATCCTATGGCCGTCTTGTACTTCCTTAGCACCCTTAGAAGTTTTTGCTCCTGTAAATCATTAAGCTTATTAGAAACAATCACGGGTAACTCTTCATTATCACCCAAGTACAAGTACTTAAGATGGTCGGGAAGAGGTTTCAATTCTAACTTTGGAGATTTAACAATTGAAGGTACAAGCTTTTCATCTTTGCATGGTAAAGAAATAAAAGAGATATTATGAGTTTTCGGGCATCCTTGGAGTGAATTAAGATCACCAAGAGCTTCCTTGACTTCATTACCACACTCTACACCATTATCTATGGATGTAGTTAACACGGTTTCCAAAGCATCATCACCGTTTAATTCAAACATTTGTTGTGCCAATGTATCCATCACATCAATGGAGAAACAAGAGTGGACATCGCTAGGATATCTCATCGTCTCGAAAATGTTGAAACGTATTGTTTCTCCATCAAACTCCATGGTTAGCGTTCCCTTATCCACATCAATTATGGTTTTCGCCGTTTTCATGAAGGGACGCCCAAGAAGCAATGGAAGAGACGAGTCCGGTGCACCTTCATCCATCTCTAACACACAAAAGTCCGCTGGAAATACAAGTTGATTAACCTGCACAAGAACATCCTCAACAATACCCATTGGGTAGACATTAGAGCGATCGGCTAATTGCAATACAATTTCAGCCTTTTTAAGAGGACCAAGATCAAGTGAATTATACATCGACGCAGGCATAACATTAACGGAAGCACCTAAGTCCAACATAGCTTTGTGAAAAGTTTTGTTACCAATTGTGACGGGAATGTCAAAACTACCCAGGATCCTTGCACTTAAGTGGGAGTTTGTGTTGTAAGATTGCCGAAGCATTCTCCCCCACACTAAGCACTTCGTTACCTTTGAGCCTTTGTTTGTTGGTACACAAGTCCTTTAACACCTTTGCATACTTTGGTACTTGCTTGATAGCATCAATGAGTGGTATGTTCACATGGATCTTTTTGAGAACGTCTAAAATCTCCTTTTCTAGTTCCGCCTTCTTAGAACTTGCAAATCTGCGAGGAAAAGGTAGAGGAGGAACATAAGTAGAAACCGGAGTTTTAGAGTTAGAAATAGGTACCTCAGAAGTTTGGGGAGAATCCTCGACTTTCTCCTCCAAAACAGGTTCCTTTGGTGTCTCCACCTTGCCCGAATCAGTAATTTCGGGTTGCACAAGTTGTGTACCGCTTCTCAACGTAATAGCATTGACACCCTCTGTTGGGTTAATAGGTTGAGAAGGAAGTCTCCCACTATTTTGTGCCTTCAAATTGTTGATATCAATAGCCATGGAGCCCATTTGTGTTTGCAACTCCTTAATAGCACTCTTAGTCTCTTGTTGACTCTCTTTGAACATGGTAGAAATACCTTGCATAAAAGTTTGAAGCTTTGCATCAATATCAGCACCTTGAGTTTGCATTGATTGTTGTGCTTGAGGTTGCTGAAATTGTTGTTGTTGTGGTTGAAATCCACTCGGACGGTTGAAAGTAGGTTGTTGAATGGCACCTTGCTTGTTGGCATAGCTAAAATTGGGGTGATCTCTCCATCCCGGATTGTAAGTGTTTGAGTAGGGATCATACCGTCTTTGTTGATTTGGAAAGATCGCATTAGCTTGCTCGTCTTCATAAGATTGAGGAGAAGTTGGTATAACCGCGGATGCAACTTGTTGCAACATTGCTGTCATGTTACCCATTTGTTGACGAAGATCCTCCACCTCGCTCACTTCATTCACCCTTCTAAGAATCACATCCGAACCACGACTCAGAAATTGTTGTGAGTTCGCTGCCATGTTTTCAATCAACTCTCTAGCTTGTGCCACCGTCTTGCTAACTAGTGCACCACCACCCGCAGCGTCAATAAGATTCCTATCACTTGATTGGAGTCATTCATAGAAGTATTGGATGATCATAGCGTCACTAAATTGGTGGTGAGGGCAGCTTGCAACCAATCTCTTGTACCGTTCCCAACATTCATATAAGGATTCTCCCACGTTTTGCTTCATCCCACAAATTTTTTGCGAATTTGAGTAGCCTTTGATGCAGGAAAATATCTCTCCAAAAAGAGTTTCTTCAACCCATTCCATGTAGTGACACTTCCAGGAGGTAAATAGTACAACCAATCCTTAGCACTATCCATTAAAGAGAAACGGAAAACCTTCAACATTGCACCATCCGCCTCAACATTTCTTTGGAAGCATAGCCGTGACAATGGTGTGGAAGTCCAAAAGATGTTTGTTAGGATCTTCATTCACCATGCCATGGAATTTTGGTAATTCTCTAAGCAACCCGGCTTTATCTCAAAAGTAGAGTTCGTTTGAATACACCCCTGTTGTGTATCAAGCCTATGAGAGGCTAAGTCCTTGAGTGAACGATTTGCATCACCCATTGTTTCGTCTTCTCGATGTTGGAAAATCTCTTCTCCTACTTCCTCCTCGTGCTCGTCCGTTGTGCCTTTACTTGGTTGGAGTATTGTGCCGCGTCTAGTAGCTATCCCGCACCTTGGATAATTCCAATCCTTAGAAGCCAGAGATTATGCACCTGCAAACAATTCTCCAAAACAAGTGAGAAACAAGACAAGAATCGAAAAGCAAAGATAAAAACAGAAATTGTAAAAAGAAACTAAAAACTTAATAACAAGCCGTATGCCTCCCCAGAATGGCGCCAAAATTTGATCGTGTGTCAATCCGTCAAAAATAATTTCACTTTCTTACGCACTAAATTTAAATGAAGCACTAGGTAAGGAAGAGTTCGTATCCACAGAGAGGCAATTGTTGTTAAGTAATTTTCAATTTCTAAAGTAACCCAAGGTATGTTTGTTGTTTAAGAAATAAAAGTAGTTGAAAGCAAAGTAAATAATTTGAGAAATCAATAAGGAGAAGATATTGGTCAAGGGATAGTATCATTCATAAACATGTATTTTCATCAATGATTAGAATTGGTATTTTAATCTCGTATTTATTAAAAGTCCTAGGATATCTTGATCGCAAGTATAACCCGTTAATTCCCTGTTTTCATCACACCCACATTAAAAGATGCATATGTGAATTCTTCGTCGAAAGCAACCTAAAGTGTAAAAGCACAATTAAGTTTAACTCCCTAAGAGCATTAAGATTTATGGAATAAGACTCATCAATGCAAACGAATGTGTAAAAGCACTAGACGTTTTAACAAAAGTTATGATTCACTTGTGACTAATAGGATGTATCACTACAAGCACTAACCACAATTATGCTACTTAGAATCAGGGATAAATAACTTTTTCGTATTGAAAACCCTAATATAGCTCTAGAGATGAACACAAATCGGATTGATTCCGGACTCAACCTAACAAGTTTTCAACTCTTATAACACTATTAATTGTGAATCACAAACAATAAATACTGAGACAAAACTAATTCATTGAATCAAAAGCATGTTGAGAAATCAACTTTTATCCCATAACCAATAATAAGTTTAGCTACTCATAGCTATGGAGTTCATCATCATCAATATTCAATAATAAAACAAGGAAGAAGAACACAACCAAACCCTAGAAGCGTAAACAAAAGTGGCTCTCCAAAAGAATTCCAAGCAAAAAGATATCATGTGTTGTAGAAAACCTCCCTTTTATAGCCTTTCTCTCCTTCCAAAATTAGGTTTAGTCTTCAAAGTCCATTAGGTGAGAGTCCACCAAGCCCACAAGGATGAGAAACCCGTGTAGAAAACACGCCCCAAAATCGGTCGCCGGAAGTCTGGGATTGTGGCCGGAAATCGGCCGGAAAGTCGCCGGAAATCGGCTCCGGTGACCGGCAAAGTCCGCCCGGTCACCGGTCAACCGGGTCAAAACGGTCGGGTCGACGGGTCGGATCGGTCAACTCTGAGTCGGATCGGGTCAACCCGAGTTAGGTTCATGAGTCAGAACCAGTCAGGTCTGAGTCATAGTGAGTCAGGGCTGACTCTGGTTAGCTAACTGGTTGTCAGGCCAACCTGCCAGGCCTGGTCTCTGCAGTTGTGCAGTTTGCACCTGACCAGGATGGCTGTGTTTTCCTGTTTCTGCAACTTTTGTTACGGCCTAGATGGCTGTGTTGCTACACCTTCTCCCCCTGCAACTCAGCTTCACCTGCAGCTGCTCACTGCAGCTCACTACCCCCAATTCAATCAACTCTCAGTTCTATTTCCAGCTCCATACCTATTCTCCCTGCTCAGTAGCCAACAGCAAAATCACCATTCTCTGCATTTCAGACTCAACTTTCAGTTGGCCCTTAGTCAGCGCAGCCAAAACAATGCTCCAGCTGCACTTCATCCGATCAGCACAGCTCCCTTTCACAACTCCACAGCTCAAGACTTGCAATTCCCAACAGCACCAGCTTCACTGGACTGCAACTTCATAGTGCAGCTCCCTGTAGCTCAATAACAGCTCAGGCCAACACCAATCATCCAAAGAGCTCTCAAAGAAAGCCATAAAACCACCCGAGACCGCAACTTCATAACATGAGACTCATATATGCTCGAGTCTTCCCTTGCCTCCAGAGCCACCTGCCTTCCATATGCAGAACCACTTCATAACCATTCTCTCAATCTGAGCCATGAACTTCAGCTCCAACCCAGGTACCAGCTGACCCTTGCCTTCTATATCCTGTGCCAGTTCAACTTACAGCCCCCCCGCCACTCGATTCTGCCATTCCATTATCTTCTCTCGGTTCACTTCCACTTCAACTCTGAGCCGCAAAACCACTTTTGCTCGTAACAAACACCAATGCCGGCTCCTCCATTTGGTTCAATTCCCCGGCAAGCACTCACCGGTGAAACTGCGGCCGCATCTTCAATGTGCCCGCACTCGAACTCCTGTTTGCAATACCCATTTTCCATTTCTAGCCTGCAATCTCCACAGGATTCCTGGTATGCCCTTGCTCTGGCATAGCAACACATACACAAAACTCCAACACCTCAGTTCACAGCTCCACAGACTCAAGCACCATCACCTCTGGCCATCAAGCCCTGCTGCTACTTCCTAATGCTGCTCAACCAACAGCATCCATCCTGCCATCTGAGCATGAATCTTGCTATCATTGCTTCAGCTCCACACTTCCCAGGCCAACATCATCACCACCAACAGAGCCACTTGCACAGCTCCACAGTGCTTCAATTCTCAGCATCACAAGCCCCTTGCCTGATACCTGAACTGCAGCTTTAACAACATCATAACTCCATCAAAACCCCTTTTAGCCGAGCTTCAACAACACAGAAAATCGACCCATTCTTGCAATTTACAGGCAATACCTAAATCATCAAAACCCATTCATCATAACATCATCACTTTCATCTTCTCTTCTTCCAAAAAGCAGCGGCAGACTCAACTCTTTGATTCTCAGAGCTTGATTAACTCCATCCCGGCTGAATCAACATCTTCCACAGACCCAGATCGAGATATCACCTCCGTTAACTGCAACAATAACTCCCTTCTTGAACTCAAACATCAATTCTTCTCTGCCAAGGTCGTCTCCATTCTTACCCTAATTTACCAGAAACACAGATCGTCTCATTTCTTCTCTCAATCGATCTCAACTCATCCACATCCATTTCCTCAGTTGTACAAATTGATTCATCACCTCCATCTCTGCCTCTCTTGATTTCTGGCTACAATCATTAACAGCCGCTTTTTCTAACAGCTTCAGGTGAAAATCATTCAATGAAATGAATGAGAAGAAAAGAATCGATCTAGGGTTGTAACAACACTGTTGGATAACGCCACCCCTCTGGCTCAGATAAGGGGTACCCCAATGGATGCCCCATAACATGTTGTGGCTGTCATTTAAAACCTCTCCAACAGAAAGTTGTCCCTTAACCTTGGGTCAGCTCCGGATAACAATTGCCTGTAAGATGCCAATTTCGCCCTTTTGCTCAAATTGGGTAATTTCTCCTTCTTTTCCTCCGCGCGACTCCATTACACCTATAAAACTCAAAAACATGCGTAAAATACATAATTCACACGAAAAATAGCAAAGAAAGCATAAACTCCATATAGTAAATACGGTGTATTCTACACCTATCAGATTCCCCCACACTTAGACTTTGCTAGTCCTCGAGCAAATCAAACAAAACAATAAAATACAACAACTCCGTGTCGTCGAGGCTACGGTTAATTTTAGCATAAATAACAAGCCTTTAAACCCCTAGGTGTCCCTAGTGGACGAGTTATAGTCTCGTGAGGGTTTACTAGAGATATACCCACAAAACCTAAATATCCAACTTACTAGTTCTCCGTAATGATAGTATCCAACGCGCTAAGAAGACATAGAGATTCTGCACACTAGTCATAAGAAGTTAGACACATAAATGAACACAATCTCATTCTTAAAAGTTGAGAGAGAAGTAACCATCCCTTCTCGACTAAAATTCGGGTTCGGAGTGATCAAAAGTCTCGACTCTGCCTCACAAGAAAGGGTTTTATGATATTGCTCTCAATAATAAACAGCTCTTTATGGGTCACACATGTGTCCAGGTTAGGAATGAAGAGAGAATCTGCGACACGTTGAATGGTAGGAAGGCTTAACCCTCCGAAAGTTTTGAAAACCCACATCTTTTATATATTTTTGAAAACCCATTTTTTCGACGATCTCTTCGAAAGGAATTCAACCATTTAACGAAGGTGGGAATATGCTTACTTACCTCGTTATCCGTTCGGCGTGCCTAGCACCACTCTCACAAACATCCATAGAAACGTCTTCGGTCTTCTATCGGTGTCTTCATCTTCGTCTTCGGTCTTCAACTCTTGATGATAACTCTCGAACTTCTTAGAATCTCGACAATATGATTATTTCCTCTAATTCCTTGTCGCTTGATACTTCATTATAGATATTCCTTCTTTCCATAGGCTTTATTGAAAGAATACAAAAATAAAAACAAACTATACAAACCCAAATTTTTTTTTTTTTTTTTTTTTTTTTTTTTTTTTTTTTTTTTTTTTTTTTTTTTTTTTTTTTTTTTTTTTTTTTTTAATAACAAATAAAAATAAAACAAAATAAAAACATTTTTCTCTTGTCTTTTTTTTTTTTTTTTTTTTTTTTTTTTTTTTTTTTTTTTTTTTTTTTTTTTTTTTTTTTTTTTTTTTTTTTGAGACAAGAGAAAGTAAAATACAAATAAAATAAAATAAAATAAAAATGTAAGTACAATGCCATGGTGTAAGTACTTTACCGCTTGAATCTTCACAACTTATATGTCTTGATATCATAGACTTCTCGAATTCTCATCCTTAATAATTTCCACTCTTGTATATTAGTCTTCAACTTATAAAAATTATGCTCCCTGTTTTGTTGCTTTACTCAAATCTGAAATCTGCCCATTTTATACCATTGTTTGTAAACCTCGAACGTGTTCAACTTTCCTTCGAATTTGTGATGCTCCTCTTGTTGATGATGATGGTGTTTCTATGGACTGTTGGTGTAGAGAGAGATAAGGTGGATGGTGCTAAACTGCGAACAAGATCACAAGTGGAATGTAAGTTAGCAATTCGATGTCACAAACATGGTTGATAAAAATAGCACTCAAGAGATCAAAATAGTGCTTCTATGGTGGGAAATTGGACAGCTCACCATTCTGCCCGGAATTTACGTACGGTGACACACACTCTAAAAGCACAAATTTAGACAGGTACAAAGAATTGAAGGTTGGTGCCTCACATTATGTAACATGGGTAGTCTCCACTATAGGGGATCACTGTTCTAATACCGAATTCAGCCTGCACCTTATTTGCCACTGGCATGGTTAAATCCAACTTTAACTCTCATACAATTAAGAAACCCGATCATGTTCTCTGTCATCTCTAAGTTCAGTCACTAGTGTGAGATTCTCGATGTAATCTTAGCGACATGTATACTATGTGATTCTAAAGAACTACAAGTTGGAGTTTTCTTATTCACTAGTTCACAAAAAAGTTGAAAAATTGCAAAAACTTACAACATAAACCACTCCCCCCACACTTAAACTTTACATTGTCCTCAATGTAAATTGAATCGTCCAAAGTAAGTCAAGGTGGGAAATCCTAATAAGAAATCAGCAAAAACAAAGTAAAAACAAAACAAGAAAAACTAAAAACAAGAAAAGAAATAAATACAAGACAAGAAATACTCATCCTTTGGGTTGCCTCCCAATTAGCGCTTGGTTTAAAGTCGTCGGCCCGACTATCTCCTTGCTTTCTATGACTCCTCCGGAGGAGCACATCCACAAAGTTAACTCCTTCCACCACCTCGGAAGTGAAGTTCTCATAATATGGTTTCAACCGGTGCCCATTCACTTTAAGTTCCTTCCCCGTAGCTATACTACGAATTTCCACTGCACCATGAGAAAACACATTAGTAACAATAAAAGGTCCGATCCATCGTGACCTTAAGTTTACCAGGAAATAATTGCAAGCGAGAATTAAACAAAAGCACTTTCTGCCCAATGCAAAATTGTTTCCTAGAAATCATGTTATCATGGAATGCTTTCGTCTTTTCTTTATAAATCCGTGAACTTTCAAATGCATCATTGCGGAGCTCCTCTAGCTCTTGAAGTTGTAACTTCCTTTGCTTTCCAGCCCCATCCATCTCCATGTTGCATTGTTTAATAGCCCAAAACGCCTTATGCTCAATTTCCACGGGTAAGTGACAAGGTTTACCATACACAAGCCTAAAAGGAGACATTCCAATTGGTGTTTTATATGCGGTTCTATACGCCCACAAAGCATCATTGAGTCGCATGCTCCAATCCTTCCTTGTTGGGTTCACCGTCTTTTCTAGAATTGATTTCACCTCACGGTTAGACACCTCGGCTTGTCCATTGGTTTGGGGATGATAAGGTGTTGCAATCTTATGCGACACATTGTACTTCTTTAACAAGCTTTGCAAGAACCTGTTTTTGAAGTGAGAACCCCCATCGCTAATTATCGCCCTTGGAATTCCAAACCTTGCAAAAATATTAGCTTGCACGAAATCGAAACAACTTTAGAATCATTAGTTGGGGTGGCTTTAGCTTCCACCCATTTCGAGACATAATCAACCGCAAGTAAGATATAAAAATTCCCATGGGAGTTGACAAAAGGCCCCATAAAATCAATACCCCATACATCAAAAACTTCAATAAATTGAATAAAAGTTTGTGGCATTTGATTTCGGACACCTAGATTGCCGGTTCTTTGACACCTATCACAAGTTGTACAAAATATATGTGCATCCTTAAACAAAGTTGGCCAATAAAAACCACTTTCAAGTACCTTGTGCGCGGTTCTCTTACTCCCAAAATGTCCTCCGCAAGCATAAGAGTGACAAAAAGACAAGATAGAGTTAAATTGATTCGGGCACGCACCTTCGTATTACTTGGTCACTACCATGTTTCCATAAGTATGGATCATCCCATATGTATTGGTTCCCTAACCTCTTAAGTTTGTCCCTCTCGGCCAAAGAGACAAGTTGTGGGATTTGTTTAGAAACTAAGTAATTCACAATATCGGCATACCATGGTTCTCCAAAGGCAATTGAGAAAAGTTGCTCATCGGGAAACTTTCACGCAACGGGATAGTCTCCTTGTCCACAGCAAGTCGGCTCAAGTGATCCGCAACGGTGTTCTCAATCCCTTTCTTGTCTTTGATTTCAATATCAAACTCTTGCAAGAGTAATATCCATCGTATGAGCCTCGGTTTCGCCTCTTTCTTTGTAAGCAAGTATCTAAGTGCTGCATGATCAGAAAAAGACAACAACTTTTGTACCAATTAGATAAGAGCGAAACTTTTCTAAAGCAAAAACAATGGCTAATAACTCCTTTTCAGTGGTTGTGTAGTTTTGTTGAGCCTCATTTAACGTTCTAGAAGCATAATAGATAGCATGAGGAAGCCTCCCCACACGTTGCCCAAGCACCGCACCAACCGCATAATCACTAGCATCACACATGAGTTCAAACGGCTTACTCCAATCCGGTGGTTTAATGATAGGGGCTGAAATCAAAAGTTCTTTCAAACGATTGAATGCCGCCATACATTTCTCATCAAAGTTAAAAACCACATCTTTTTGCAATAAGTTACAAAGTGGTGACGCTATTTTGGAAAAGTCCTTGATGAACCTACGATAGAAACCTGCATGACCAAGAAAAGAGCGAATCTCCCTCACCGTAGTGGGAGGGGTTAGAGCACGAATAAGGTCTATCTTAGATTTATCGACTTCCAAACCTTTAGAAGATATTATATGGCCTAAAACTATGCCATGAGTTACCATGAAATGGCACTTCTCCCAATTTAGCACAAGATTTGTTTCAACACATCGTTCAAGGATTAGAGACAAATTGTTCAAGCAAAGGTCAAATGAATCACCAAAGACACTAAAGTCATCCATGAACACTTCGATTATGTTTTCAACATATTCTGAAAAGATACTCACCATACACCTTTGAAAAGTAGCCGGAGCATTGCATAAGCCAAAAGGCATCCTTCTATAAGCAAAAGTACCGAAAGGACAAGTGAAAGTAGTTTTCTCTTGGTCCTCCGGTGCTATCACAATCTGATTATAACTTCGAATAGCCATCAAGAAAGCAATAGTATGAGTGTCCGGCTAAACGTTCAAGCATTTGATCAATAAAAGGTAAAGGAAAGTGATCTTTTCTAGTGGTGGCATTCAATTTTCTATAATCAATACAAACCCTCCAACCGGTTTGCACACGAGTTGGGACAAGTTCATTCTTATCATTCTCCACCACCGTCACACCCGATTTCTTTGGTACTACTTGTACTAGGGCTTACCCACTTGCTATCGGATATGGGGTAGATAACACCCACTTCCAAAAGCTTGAGTATCTCCTTTTTCACAACTTCCATCATGGGAGGATTCAAACGACGTTGCGCTTCCCTAGTAGGCTTTGCATCATCCTCCAAACGAATTTTGTGCATACAAACGGCGGGGCTAATACCCTTGATATCGGCAATTGTCCATCCTATGGCCGTCTTGTACTTCCTTAGCACCCTTAGAAGTTTTTGCTCTGTAAATCATTAAGCTTATTAGAAACAATCACAGGTAACTCTTCATTATCACCCAAGTACAAGTACTTAAGGTGGTCGGGAAGAGGTTTCAATTCTAAACTTTGGAGATTTAACAATTGAAGGTACAAGCTTTTCATCACTTTGCATTGGTAAAGAAATAAAAGAGATATTATGAGTTTTCGGGCATCCTTGGAGTGAATTAAGATCACCAAGAGCTTCCTTGACTTCATTACCACACTCTACACCATTATCTATGGATGTAGTTAACACGGTTTCCAAAGCATCATCACCGTTTAATTCAAACATTTGTTGTGCCAATGTATCCATCACATCAATGGAGAAACAAGAGTGGACATCGCTAGGATATCTCATCGTCTCGAAAATGTTGAAACGTATTGTTTCTCCATCAAACTCCATGGTTAGCGTTCCCTTATCCACATCAATTATGGTTTTCGCCGTTTTCATGAAAGGACGCCCAAGAAGCAATGGAAGAGACGAGTCCGGTGCACCTTCATCCATCTCTAACACACAAAAGTCCGCTGGAAATACAAGTTGATTAACCTGCACAAGAACATCCTCAACAATACCCATTGGGTAGACATTAGAGCGATCGGCTAATTGCAATACAATTTCAGCCTTTTTAAGAGGACCAAGATCAAGTGAATTATACATCGACGCAGGCATAACATTAACGGAGCACCTAAGTCCAACATAGCTTTGTGAAAAGTTTTGTTACCAATTGTGACGGGGAATGTCAAAACTACCGGATCCTTGCACTTAAGTGGGAGTTTGTGTTGTAAGATTGCCGAAGCATTCTCCCCCACACTAAGCACTTCATTACCTTTGAGCCTTTGTTTGTTGGTACACAAGTCCTTTAACACCTTTGCATACTTTGGAACTTGCTTGATAGCATCAATGAGTGGTATGTTCACATGGATCTTTTTTTGAGAACGTCTAAAATCTCCTTTTCTAGTTCCGCCTTCTTAGAACTTGCAAATCTGCGAGGGAAAAGGTAGAGGAGGAACATAAGTAGAAACCGGAGTTTTAGAGTTAGAAATAGGTACCTCAGAAGTTTGGGGAGAATCCTCGACTTTCTCCTCCAAAACAGGTTCCTTTGGTGTCTCCACCTTGCCCGAATCAGTAATTTCGGGTTGCGCAAGTTGTGTACCGCTCCTCAACGTAATAGCATTGACACCCCTTTTGGGTTAATAGGTTGAGAAGGAAGTCTCCCACTATTTTGTGCCTTCAAATTGTTGATATCAATAGCCATGGAGCCCATTTGTGTTTGCAACTCCTTAATAGCACTCTTAGTCTCTTGTTGACTCTCTTTGAACATGGTGGAAATACCTTGCATAAAAGTTTGAAGCTTTGCATCAATATCAGCACCTTGAGTTTGCATTGATTGTTGTGCTTGAGGTTGCTTTGAAATTGTTGTTGTTGTTGTTGAAATCCACTAGGACGGTTGAAAGTAGGTTGTTGAATGGCACCTTGCTTGTTGGCATAGCTAAAATTGGGGTGATCTCTCCATCCGGATTGTAAGTGTTTGAGTAGGGATCATACCGTCTTTGTTGATTTGGAAAGATCGCATTAGCTTGCTCGTCTTCATAAGATTGAGGAGAAGTTGGTATAACCGCGGATGCAACTTGTTGCAACATTGCTGTCATATTACCCATTTGTTGACGAAGATCCTCCACCTCGCTCACTTCATTCACCCTTCTTAGAATCACATCCGAACCACGACTCAGAAATTGTTGTGAGTTCGCTGCCATGTTTTCAATCAACTCTCTAGCTTGTGCCACCGTCTTGCTAACTAGTGCACCACCACCGCAGCGTCAATAAGATTCCTATCACTTGATTGGAGTCCTTCATAGAAGTATTGGATGATCATAGCGTCACTAAATTGGTGGTGAGGGCAGCTTGCAACCAATCTCTTGTACCGTTCCCAACATTCATATAAGGATTCTCCCACGTTTTGCTTCATCCCACAAATTTTTTTGCGAATTTGAGTAGCCTTTGATGCAGGAAAATATCTCTCCAAAAAGAGTTTCTTCAACCCATTCCATGTTGTGACACTTCCGGGAGGTAAATAGTACAACCAATCCTTAGCACTATCCATTAAAGAGAAACGGAAAACCTTCAACATTGCACCATCCGCCTCAACATTTTCTTGGAAGCATAGCCGTGACAATGGTGTGGAAGTCCAAAAGATGTTTGTTAGGATCTTCATTCACCATGCCATGGAATTTTGGTAATTCTCTAAGCAACCCCGGCTTTATCTCAAAAGTAGAGTTCGTTTGAATACACCCCTGTTGTGTATCAAGCCTATGAGAAGCTAAGTCCTTGAGTGAACGATTTGCATCACCCATTGTTTCTTCTTCTCGATGTTGGAAAATCTCTTCTCCTACTTCCTCCTCGTGCTCGTCCGTTGTGCCTTTACTTGGTTGGAGTATTGTGCCGCGTCTAGTAGCTATCCCGCACCTTGGATAATTCCAATCCTTAGAAGCCAGAGATTATGCACCTGCAAACAATTCTCCAAAACAAGTGAGAAACAAGACAAGAATCGAAAAGCAAAGATAAAAGCAGAAATTGTAAAAAGAAACTAAAAACTTAATAACAAGCCGTATGCCTCCCCGGCAGCGGCGCCAAAATTTGATCGTGTGTCAATCCGTCAAAAATAATTTCACTTTCTTACGCACTAAATTTAAATGAAGCACTAGGTAAGGAAGAGTTCGTATCCACAGAGAGAGGCAATTGTTGTTAAGTAATTTTCAATTTCTAAAGTAACCCAAGGTATGTTTGTTGTTTAAGAAATAAAAGTAGTTGAAAGCAAAGTAAATAATTTGAGAAATCAATAAGGAGAAGATATTGGTCAAGGGATAGTATCATTCACAAACATGTATTTTCATCAATGATTAGAATTGGTATTTTAATCTCGTATTTATTAAAAGTCCTAGGATATCTTGATCGCAAGTATAACCCGTTAATTCCCTGTTTTCATCACACCCACATTAAAAGATGCATATGTGAATTCTTCGTCGAAAGCAACCTAAAGTGTAAAAGCACAATTAAGTTTAACTCCCTAAGAGCATTAAGATTTATGGAATAAGACTCATCAATGCAAACGAATGTGTAAAAGCACTAGACGTTTTAACAAAAGTTATGATTCACTTGTGACTAATAGGATGTATCACTACAAGCACTAACCACAATTATGCTACTTAGAATCAGGGATAAACAACTTTTCGTATTGAAAACCCTAATATAGCTCTAGAGATGAACACAAATCGGATTGATTCCGGACTCAACCTAACAAGTTTTCAAATCTTATAACACTATTAATTGTGAATCACAAACAATAAATACTGAGACAAAACTAATTCATTGAATCAAAAGCATGTTGAGAAATCAACTTTTATCCCATAACCAATAATAAGTTTAGCTACTCATAGCTATGGAGTTCATCATCATCAATATTCAATAATAAAACAAGGAAGAAGAAGAACACAACCAAACCCTAGAAGCGTAAACAAAAGTGGCTCCCAAAAGAATTCCAAGCAAAAAGATATCATGTGTTGTAGAAAACCTCCCTTTTATAGCCTTTCTCTTCTTCCAAAATTAGGTCTAGTCTTCAAAGTCCATTAGGTGAGAGTCCACCAAGCCCACAAGGATGAGAAACCCGTGTAGAAAATACGCCCCAAAATCGGTCGCCGGAAGTCTGGGATTGTGGCCGGAAATCGGCTCCGGTGACCGGCAAAGTCCGCCCGGTCACCGGTCAACCGGGTCAAAACGGTCGGGTCGACGGGTCGGATCGGTCAACTCTGAGTCGGATCGGGTCAACCCGAGTTAGGTTCATGAGTCAGAACCAGTCAGGTCTGAGTCATAGTGAGTCAGGGCTGACTCGGTTAGCTAAGCGGTTGTCGAGGCCAACTTTGCCGGGCTGGTCTCTGCGGTTGTGCGGTTTACGCACAGCCCGGATGGTTTGTGTTTTCTGTTCTCGCAACTTTTGTTACGGCCTAGATGGGCTGTGTTGCTACACCTTCTCCCCCGCAACTCGGCTTCACTGCATCTGCTCACCTGCTGACTCACTACCCCCAATTCAATCAACTCTCTATTTATTCCAGCTCCATACCTATTCTCCCGCTTTCGTAGCCAACAAAGCAAAATCACCATTCTCGCATTTCGGACTCAACTTTCGATTGGCCCTTAGTCGCGCAGCCAAAAACAATGCTCCAGTGCACTTCATCCGATCAAAGACGGCTCCCTTTCACAACTCCACAGCTCAAGACTTGCAATTCCTAACAAAGCACCGGCTTCCACTGGATCGCAACTTCATAGTGCAGCTCTCGTAGCTCAATAACAGCTCAGGCCAACACCAATCATCCAAAGAGCTCAGCAAAGCCATAAAACCACCTGAGACTGCAACTTCATAACACTGAGACTCATATATGCTCTGAGTCTTCCCTTGCCTCGAGCCACCTGCCTTCCATATGCGAGAACCACTTCATAACCATTCTCTCAATCTGAGCCATGAACTTGACTCCAACCCAGTACCAGTGACCCTTGCCTTCTATATCCTGTGCCAGTTCAACTTACAGCCCTGCCACTGATTCCTGCCATTCCATTATCTTCTCTGGTTCACTTCCACTTCAACTCTGAGCTGCAAAACCACTTTTGCCTGTAACAGCACCAATGCCAGCTCCTCCATTTGGTTCAATTCCCTGGCAAGCACTCACCAGTGAAACTGCGGCTGCATCTTCAACAGGCCTGCACCTGAACTCCAAACTGCAATACCCATTTTCCATTTCTAGCCTGCAATCTCCACAGGATTCTGGTATGCCCTTGCTGCGGCAAAGAACACATACACAAAACTCCAACACCTCGGTTCACAGCTCCACAGACTCAAGCACCATCACCTCTGGCCATCAAGCCCTGCTGCTACTTCCTAATGCTGCTCAACCAACAAACATCCATCCTGCCATCTGAGCATGAATCTTGCTATCATTGCTTGACTCCACACTTCCAGGGCCAACATCATCACCATCAACGAGCCACTTGCACGGCTCCACGGTGCTTGATTCTCAGCATCACAAGCCCCTTGCCACGATACCGAGCTGCAGCTTTAACAACATCATAACTCCATCAAAACCCCTTTTAGCCGAGCTTCAACAACACAGAAAATCGACCCATTCTTGCAATTTACAGGCATTACCTAAATCATCAAAACCCATTCATCATAACATCATCACTTTCATCTTCTCTTCTTCCAAAACAGCGGCAGCTCAACTCTTTGATTAGCAGAGCTTGATTAACTCCATCCCTGGCTGAATCAACATCTTCCACAGACCCAGATCGAGATATCACCTCCGTTAACTGCAACAATAACTCCCTTCTTGAACTCAAACATCAATTCTTCTCTGCCAAGGTCGTCTCCATTCTTACCCTAATTTACCAGAAACACAGATCGTCTCATTTCTTCTCTCAATCGATCTCAACTCATCCACATCCATTTCCTCAGTTGTACAAATTGATTCATCACCTCCATCTCTGCCTCTCTTGATTTCGGCTACAATCATTAACAATAGTTTTTCTAACGACCAGGTGAAAATCATTCAATGAAATGAATGAGAAGAAAAGAATCGATCTAGGGTTGTAACAACACTGTTGGATAACGCCACCCCTCTGGCTCAGATAAGGGGTACCCCAATGGATGCCCCATAACATGTTGTGGCTGTCATTTAAAACCTCTCCAACAGAAAGTTGTCCCTTAACCTTGGGTCAGCTCCGGATAACAATTGCCTGTAAGATGCCAATTTCGCCCTTTTGCTCAAATTGGGTAATTTCTCCTTCTTTTCCTCCGCGCGACTCCATTGCACCTATAAAACTCAAAAACATGCGTAAAATACATAATTCACACGAAAAATAGCAAAGAAAGCATAAACTCCATATAGTAAATACGGTGTATTCTACACCTATCAGATTCCCCCACACTTAGACTTTGCTAGTCCTCGAGCAAATCAAACAAAACAATAAAATACAACAACTCAGGTCGTCGAGGCTACGGTTAATTTTAGCATAAATAACAAGCCTTTAAACCCCTAGGTGTCCCTAGTGGACGAGTTATAGTCTCGTGAGGGTTTACTAGAGATATACCCACAAAACCTAAATATCCAACTTACTAGTTCTCCGTAATGATAGTATCCAACGCGCTAAGAAGACATAGAGATTCTGCACACTAGTCATAAGAAGTTAGACACATAAATGAACACAATCTCATTCTTAAAAGTTTGAGAGAAGTAACCATCCCTTCTCGACTAAAATTCGGGTTCGGAGTGATCAAAAGTCTCGGCTACGCCTCACAAGAAAGGGTTTTATGATATTGCTCTCAATAATAAACGGCTCTTTATGGGTCACACATGTGTCAGGTAGGAATGAAGAGAGAATCTGCGACACGTTGAATGGTAGGAAGGCTTAACCCTCCGAAAGTTTTGAAAACCCACATCTTTTATATATTTTTGAAAACCCATTTTTCGACGATCTCTTCGAAAGGAATTCAACCATTTAACGAAGGTGGGAATATGCTTACTTACCTCGTTATCCGTTCGGCGTGCAGCTAGCACCACTCTCACAACATCCATAGAAACGTCTTGGTCTTCATCGGTGTCTTCATCTTCGTCTTCGGTCTTCAACTCTTGATGATAACTCTCGAACTTCTTAGAATCTCGACAATATGATTATTTCCTCTAATTCCTTGTCGCTTGATACTTCATTATAGATATTCCTTCTTTCCATAGGCTTTATTGAAAGAATACAAAAATACAAACAAACTATACAAACCCAAATTTTCTTTTTTTTTTTTTTTTTTTTTCATTTTTTTTTCTTTTTTTTTTTTTTTTTTTTTTTTTTTTTTTTTTTTTTTTAATAACAAATAAAAATAAAACAAAATAAAAACATTTTTCTCTTGTCTCTTTTTTTTTTTTTTTTTTTTTTTTTTTTTTTTTTTTTTTTTTGAGACAAGAGAAAGTAAAATACAAATAAAATAAAATAAAATAAATAAAAATGTAAGTACAATGCCATGGTGTAAGTACTTTACCGCTTGAATCTTCACAACTTATATGTCTTGATATCATAGACTTCTCGAATTCTCATCCTTAATAATTTCCACTCTTGTATTATAGTCTTCAACTTATAAAAATTATGCTCTTTGTTTTGTTGCTTTACTCAAATCTGAAATCTGCCCATTTTATACCATTGTTTGTAAACCTCGAACGTGTTCAACTTTCCTTCGAATTTGTGATGCTCCTCTTGTTGATGATGATGGTGTTTCATGGACTGTTGGTGTAGAGAGAGATAAGGTGGATGGTGCTAAGCTGCGAACAAGATCACAAGTGGAATGTAAGTTAGCAATTCGATGTCACAAACATGGTTGATAAAAATAGCACTCAAGAGATCAAAATAGTGCTTCTATGGTGGGAAATTGGACAGCTCACCATTACGCCGGAATTTACGTACGGTGACACACACTCTAAAAGCACAAATTTAGACAGGTACAAAGAATTGAAGGTTGGTGCCTCACATTATGTAACATGGGTAGTCTCCACTATAGGGGATCCTTTGTTCTAATACCGAATTCAGCTCGCACCTTATTTGCCACTTGGCATGGTTAAATCCAACTTTAACTCTCATACAATTAAGAAACCCGATCATGTTCTCTGTCATCTCTAAGTTCAGTCACTAGTGTGAGATTCTCGATGTAATCTTAGCGACATGTATACTATGTGATTCTAAAGAACTACAAGTTGGAGTTTTCTTATTCACTAGTTCACAAAAAAGTTGAAAAATTGCAAAAACTTACAACATAAACCACTCCCCCACACTTAAACTTTACATTGTCCTCAATGTAAATTGAATAGATCCAAAGTAAGTCAAGGTGGGAAATCCTAATAAGAAATCAGCAAAAACAAAGTAAAAACAAAACAAGAAAAACTAAAAACAAGAAAAGAAATAAATACAAGACAAGAAATACTCATCCGTTGGGTTGCCTCCCAATTAGCGCTTGGTTTAAAGTCGTCGGCCCGACTATCTCCTTGCTTTCTATGACTCCTCAGGAGGAGCACATCCACAAAGTTAACTCCTTCCACCACTTCGGAAGTGAAGTTCTCATAATATGGTTTCAACCGGTGCCCATTCACTTTAAGTTCCTTCCTGTAGCTATACTACGAATTTCCACCGCACCATGAGAAAACACATTAGTAACAATAAAAGGTCCGATCCATCGTGACCTAAGTTTACCAGGAAATAATTGCAAGCGAGAATTAAACAAAAGCACTTTTCGCCAATGCAAAATTGTTTCCTAGAAATCATGTTATCATGGAATGCTTTCGTCTTTTCTTTATAAATCCGTGAACTTTCAAATGCATCATTGCGGAGCTCCTCTAGCTCTTGAAGTTGTAACTTCCTTTGCTTTCCAGCCCCATCCATCTCCATGTTGCATTGTTTAATAGCCCAAAACGCCTTATGCTCAATTTCCACGGGTAAGTGACAAGGTTTACCATACACAAGCCTAAAAGGAGACATTCCAATTGGTGTTTTATATGCGGTTCTATACGCCCACAAAGCATCATTGAGTCGCATGCTCCAATCCTTCCTTGTTGGGTTCATAGTCTTTTCTAGAATTGATTTCACCTCACAGTTAGACACCTCGGCTTGTCCATTGGTTTGGGGATGATAAGGTGTTGCAATCTTATGCGACACATTGTACTTCTTTAACAAGCTTTGCAAGAACCTGTTTTTGAAGTGAGAACCCCCATCGCTTATTATCGCCCTTGGAATTCCAAACCTTGCAAAAATATTAGCTTGCACGAAATCTGAAACAACTTTAGAATCATTAGTTGGGGTGGCTTTAGCTTCCACCCATTTCGAGACATAATCAACCGCAAGTAAGATATAAAAATTCCCATGGGAGTTGACAAAAGGCCCCATAAAATCAATACCCCATACATCAAAACCCCTTTTAGCCGAGCTTCAACAACACAGAAAATCGACCCATTCTTGCAATTTACAGGCATTACCTAAATCATCAAAACCCATTCATCATAACATCATCACTTTCATCTTCTCTTCTTCCAAAACAATGGGCGACTCAACTCTTTGATTACGTAGAGCTTGATTAACTCCATCCCTGGCTGAATCCACATCTTCCCTGAGACCCGGATCGAGATATCACCTCCGTTGTTGCAACAATAACTCCCTTCTTGAACTCAAACATCAATTCTTCTCTGCCAAGGTCGTCTCCATTCTTACCCTAATTTACCAGAAACACAGATCGTCTCATTTCTTCTCTCAATCGATCTCAACTCATCCACATCCATTTCCTCAGTTGTACAAATTGATTCATCACCTCCATCTCGCCTCTCTTGATTTACGGCTACAATCATTAACGGCCGTTTTCTAACGGCCTTCGGGTGAAAATCATTCAATGAAATGAATGAGAAGAAAAGAATCGATCTAGGGTTGTAACAACCTTTGTTGGATAACGCCACCCCTCTGGCTCAGATAAGGGGTACCCCAATGGATGCCCCATAACATGTTGTGGCTGTCATTTAAAACCTCTCCAACAGAAAGTTGTCCCTTAACCTTGGGTCAGCTCCGGATAACAATTGCCTGTAAGATGACAATTTCGCCCTTTTGCTCAAATTGGGTAATTTCTCCTTCTTTTCCTCCGCGCGACTCCATTGCACCTATAAAACTCAAAAACATGCGTAAAATACATAATTCACACGAAAAATAGCAAAGAAAGCATAAACTCCATATAGTAAATACGGTGTATTCTACACCTATCAACTGTGCTAATGCATTGGTATATCAGCTGACACCAGTCATCTGAAAAACCCAACTTTTTAAAAACCAAAATTATGAAAGACCATTCTAAACGATCGAAAGCTTTCGATAAGTCTAATTTAATGGCCATAAACCCATCCTTGTTATTTTTCTTCTTCCTGGTTTTAAAGGAATGCTAGATTTCATGGCTGATAATAATATTATCTTGTATTTGCCTATTAGCTATAAAAGCAGATTGATAAGGAGAAATTAGGGAGTCTAGAAAGCGGCTTTAAGCGATTAGTTAAATTTTTTGAAATGATTTTATAAACAGAGTTAATAAGACTAATAGGGCGAAAGTCATTAGGTGTGGAGGGGTTACTTACCTTTGGTATTAAAGCAATAAAGGAGTGATTAAGCTGTTTAAGAAGAAACCTGTTATGAAAAAACCCTTGCACATGATTAATGACTTCAGTAGAAATGAGATCCCAATTGTCTCTGAAGAATCCCCCCGGAAAGCCATCTGGTCCAGGGGATTTCCATGGCGCCATTTCTTTAACTGTTGCCAAGATCTCCTCAGCAGAAGGAATAGCAACAAGTCTAGTGTTCAGCTCATCGATTATAATTGGTTTACATCCTTCAGAACATTATCGATATCAGAAGAACACGGCAAAGAAGAAGCATAATTTTTTTTAAAGTGATCTGCAAGAAGCTGAAGCACTTGATCCCTATTTTCTAACCAATTACCTTGAGTATCTTTAAGGGTGTGTATTGTATTATACATGTTCCTTAACTTAACAGTATTATGGAAGAAATTAGTGTTCTTGTCGTAATGCATGAGGTAATCAATCACGGATTTTTGTTTATAGAAAGAGTTTTCTATTTCATACCAGTAATCCAGTTGTTTTGAATAATTAAGAATAAAATTACCTACTGAAGGAGTATAAGCCATACTTTGAAGTTTTTCAATTTCAGAGTTTAACTTACTAATAGTTGTTTTAATATGTCCAAAAGAGTTGAGATTCCAATTCGTTAGATCATGCTTAAGATTCTTGAGTTTGCCAGCAACAATAAAACTTGAAGAGCCTTTACTATCCTTTTTCCAGGAATTCGCAAGCACATCTTTAAAGTCAGGACTATCTTGTTGACATTTGAAATATTTAAAAGGGATTGCCAATTTATCCGAACGATGAAAACATTGTAGCAAAGTATAGGACAATGATCTGAAAAAACTCTACCTAAATTCGAAACCCTAGTTTGTGGAAGAAGCGAAACCCATTTATCGTTAATAAAACCTCTATCAAGTTTCTCGAATATTAATTCAGAAGGATTCTTGAATCTTCTATTACACCAAGTGAAAGGGTTTCCAAAAGAGTAAACTTCATGCATCTTTAGAATTGAGAGCGTGTTTTTGACAAAGAGAAGCAACGAGTTCTCGGGGATGCCACCACGCTTCTCAGAGACATCAAGAATAAAGTTGAAATCCCCGAGTAAAAGCCAAGGCTTATTGTCTGATTCACTAAATTGGTTCAAATAGTTCCACTGATTCCTAATACCTAAAGTATTCAACGACCCATAAATAAAAGTAATCATACAATTTTTAATGGCTGGTATGATGTCACAAACTACATGAATCATATTGAATGCACTTCCTACAACCTCTAGACTTGAATTTTTAAAGAAACCCAGAGCCATGCCACCCGATTTACCAATAGCAGGAACAAAGTACCAAGAGTCGAAAGGCAAATAATGTGTGTACTTATTAACTGTAACACTGTCTACCATGGTTTCTATAAGACAAATAGCTGTAGGTCTATGTTTCCTAAAAAGGTTCATGAGATGTAACCATTTTTTATCAGAGCAGCAGCCGTTCATATTCCAACAAATAAACTTCATATTGGGAAAGAAAATATATTTGATCGGGGAAGAGAAAAAAAATCAAAACACACACTGAAAGCGCTACAAAATGAGTAAAAAGCAAAAAGAAGTAAGAGACTTACTAGGTCATGAGGATCCGAAGCATCTGCGTCCATAGGGTCATTATCCATCAACATGAGATCTATCTCCTTTTCAAAATCCTCATCCGTTATTTCGAGTTCATTTTGGAAGCATTGTCGAGGCATTGGTTCGACCATTATTTTGTCAAGAGACTCTTACTTTTGTTCCCCAAAGGACGGAAATTCCTCATCCAAGCTCGAGGTCATCATCATCGTAGATCTACGGTTCATCTCTCAAGCAGCACTATAGATAAATCCGGGGGTTTGTGAAAACGGTTTTAGCAAAAGATGACGTTGAAGTAGACCAAACAACATTTGCATCTGCGAGTACTTTGGCTAACGATGATGAGAGTAAGCACCGGTACTAAAAGCAATTTCGATGGAGGACTAAAGGGTGGTAATGAAGTGATAGGAGCCCATCGTGGAGTGGGGATCATAGTGAAGGAGTTGTTACCCTGAGAAAAGGTTTGAGAAATCAGTCAAGAGGCCTTTTACCTTTCCTATCATGCGACAGACCCGTCGGTGTCAAAAGAGATGTTTCCATAAGAGTGAGAGAAACCATCCAAATTCATTCCAAGATTCCCATTAGCATTTGGAGCACCATTGCTAGACGGCTCCCTAATAGTGAGAGGTGGGAACCTAGCGGTGAGGACGCTATTACGGGGGCAAAGAAAGTGGAACCAGCCTTCTTGAGGGAGGTTGAAGGCTGGAGACTGACTGAAAATGCCGACGGCTTTGAATGTTCACCGAAACTCCCTGAAAGCCCGGAGCGAGAGACCGCTTTAAGAGAACCCGAGCTAGAGCTTTCACCAACAACGAGAACTAGATTGCATCCTGGTGTGACTACATGAGATGCACGATTGGTTGGAGCGGGGGAGAGCCCTAACATTGATCCTCGATAAGATTTCCCTGCCTTTGAGTTTCATTGTGATACAGGACAAAACATCTCTTACATGCCCGAAAAGGCAACTTAGGGTAGAAGGCATACATAATATAAGTTCTTTTGTTTGTGTTAAAGACCACCTTCCTTGTAAGAGGGGTTCTTAAAGGAACCATGAGTTTAACATCATATAAACTTCTGCAGGAGAGTCGTGATAACAAAATTTCCAATCTTGTCCAATACTTCCCTAACCAAACCCTTATTGACCAGTCCGAGTGAATGTTGATCGCACTGGCATCGAGTGGAGTCCCGGACTAAATCAAATATAGATTCCACTGGACCGAGTTCTTTGAAGCGCAAGCGAGTTGACCAAAGAGCGAGTGTAGGTCTTGCGAGCATAAGCAATTTCTTTGTCTTGTTTCTTTTAAACAAAACCACAAACAAATTTTGAATCCCATTTCCTTGAATAAAAGGTTTAGCTAACTTAAAATCACGGAAGCATTGATAGCCCAAGCTTTGTTAAGTTGGTGTTTGACCGAGGTTTTGTGATAGTTTTTCTTTGTCATCGCAGAGGAGAGCAGACAAATCGAAAGGGGAACTCTTCAACATCCTCGTCTAGATCTAGAACTCTTACTTGAACTTCAGGCATTTCCAATTTGCTAAATTGACCCATAATAATAGATTGACTCAGAAACTTACTTGGAATCCAATAGAAAAGAGGGAGTAATATGTATGAGATTGTTATACGAGAATGAGTGTTGGATGAAAAATCGGGCAAACATTGATGCATATTTATACTAGATAAGGGGGATATAGCGGATGCATCATGCAAATGAAAAGACAGTCATTGAATTAGGAGTGATAGAGCGATTCATTAAGATTAATTACCCTTATCTTCAATTTACAAGCTCAGAGAGACCAGTCAGACAAAGTAGAGTAATTGAGTAGCATGCATAAAGACTTGAAATTGACAACTCCATTATAAAGCTATGACTACTAATAGCAGGAAGGATTAAGATAAGTGCCAATTGATGGGAGGAAATTACATACCATTAACTCTAGCTGCTTTAACATAGGGAATCTTCTGAAAACACATAGATGCTTAGAGCAGTTGCCAAATGTAGCAGAGTAAGTGGTAAACTTCACAACACTAGATCAAGTTAAAGGAAAGAGGCTAAAACAAACATGCTTGCACTTCTTACCAAAAAAGAAACGCGATCTCGAGAAGTAACTATAATTAAAGGAGAGATAATCATGGCTTATAACTCTAATCTATCATCTTCTAGGGGAGTCACAATAACTTAAGAACAGAGACCACCTTTAGATGCCAAATGTAAAATTTCTTCTTAAAGAGCCGTTCTTCTTCTGAGAAATATAGACAATCTCACTCCATTGAGAGTTAAAGCATTTCATAGATTGTATTATATAATGAAAAACACATCTTTTGATGTATCAAAAGAAGAAATGATAGAGAGAATAACTTAATTCTTCTTTTAAAATTCGTTGTGTCTGTATTCTAAACAAATCCCTACTGCAGTAGTAGGATCTCAAAAACTTGCTATCCAAATCCTTCAATTTAATAGAAACCAAACTGATCTCCATTTCCCGATGTTAACAAATTTGAAAACTAATAAAGGAATCAGTGTTTCGAAACCTCTTGAATGGCAGGACTATCGTCTGAGAAACCCGCAGTTGTCCGAGTCTCTCTTCCCAATAAATCTCATGATGATGAACGAAACCCTATTTGCCGCGTTCGTTACCTCATGACCTAAAATAAAAAACAAATAGAGAGAAAAACTGCAAAGCAACTGTTAAATCGAATAAATAAGATAATTAATGGCTAACACAACTAATACTGAATGATATTCATAAAGAAAGCTAGAGTTTCAGAGGAATCAGAGATTTAGATTTAAACCTAGAAAATTAGGTCATAAAAACTGTTTATCGATTGTATACCAAAACTTACTCAAAAATAAAATAACTTGTATGAAAAAGAATCTTAATTAGTAGCAGAGCATGAAAAATTGAAAGATTTTCAGAGAAAGAAACTAGATTGCCGATTGAAGGAGAATGAAATTTTTGGGTTGACTTATTCAACGTCGCATGACCATTCGCCAGAGAAAGAGAAAGAGTTTGAAACTGTATATATTTTTTTTTTTTTTTTTTTTTTTTGCAACTAACATAAGCATAATGAACAAAAAAATGAAAACAAAACAAAGTACATGATTAATATCAAGAGATATATACAGAAAACTTTTGTGTAGTTATCTGATGTATTATATCGAGATTAGCAGAAGGGTCATATATTGGGGAAAAGTAGAATGCATAACAAATATACTAACTTAGCTCGCACATCACATATGAATATATACAAACAAATCAATATCTTTTAAAGGCACTCCAACCTTATATATCATCATTGAACTTTATGAGTACGGTTAGACAATAGAGTATAAAATCCATTAAACACATCTATTTTGAATAAGAACAACTATGACTTAAAGGAATTGGAAACTTAAAATAGAAGTATTTGCAATCTAAGTTGTACATAGCCTTCAGCAAGTTTCTCCTCTATGAACTTCACTCATTCATTAAGACAATTTTAACTACGACTATAATTGGATACAATAATCTGTAATCGCCTCCCAACTGGCAACTTTAAAGAAATGCTACTTAGCTAATGATGTTAAGGAATACATGATTAATGATATTTGCTTTTGTCAAAGTACTTTGCAGCATAATTATATTTTCTCATTTTGGCTTACCCAGTTGCATTGCATCCACCTAGAAATGAAAATGAAAAGTGATAGAAGTGAAGTGAGTTTTTCAGCTCATCCTAATTGAAGTTGGATTAATACCAACTTCCCTTTTAAGACCCTAAAACAAAATATTAAAAATACTACAAACTAAGCCTTACCTTTACAAAACAGCTCGTTAATACTGAACGCTACCGGAAGCGTCTTCTGTACCTTGTCTATAAGCAAGGAAAGATATAAAGCACATATCCATGAGCGCAGTCATTAAGGTGATTGCCGCACAGAGCACATATATTTGACACAAATTAGAGACGCAAGAAAGAAAGGCCACCCCCAAAAGGATTAGCAAATTTTGAGAGCGATTGAGGAATAATACTAACCAAAATAACATCAAGAATCATATATTTCATGCATTTGCTGATAATTAATAATGTCAGCATTATCCTTAAAATATTTAAGCATTATTAAGTCGGATTTCTTGAATACCAACTTACCAATATTTTGGTGCTCAATGCATCGACTCTTAATCACCAGATTCGTGAAAGTCCTCACGAATTTCCCTGAGATTCGCGCAGTGAAATTCGTGATGGGAGCGCGCTCCTAATAAGGGAGAATCGCGCTCCTATTGGGTGAGAAATGTTTCACTCTATCCTAACTGTAATAATTATGTGGAGGCATATCTAATATCTGGCTTGATATCCTAATAGTTGTATATTCTCATATCTTCTTATTTTTATCTGGTAAATCATGTATCTAGCTCCTTTATTTACCAATATTTTGGTGCCCAATGCATCAATAAGGTTAGTAAACAAAGAATAAGGCGTTCATGATCTAATAGACTTACCAATATTTTGGTGCCCAATGCATCCTGCAAAAATTATACACAAAGCTACACAAAAAAAATTGAATGAACTTCAGATCTCAAAATTCAAATTTATTACCTCGGTTTAACCCTATGATTGAACACCAAATTTTTAGTCTTACGTTTATGGTCAGTCCACAATATAGCAAGAGTATATCAAGAGTATTTTTGTCAAGTATCGTCCTTTTGTATAGAATATGAGTCATCTACTCATATACAATCATGAGGGCTTAGGTAGATGCAAAGACTACGTATATATGGATGCTAATCCATCTTAGATATATCTAGATACTAGGTATCACCGGGGCCTTACGGCCCCGGCTCAACCTCCCATGTTAGTGTCAGATTACATAATCAATTTCTTTCTCATTCCAGGGTATACTCGTAATTTTATAACATTAGTAAACACGTAATAATATAAGTACTAATCAAATCAATCTGCATTTAGGCACTCATTTCCAGCAAAAAAATAATCAATCACTTGATTTAATACTCTAATAATTGTTATCATTACTGGAGAGTTTGTAATCGAGTTTCGAGGTTAGTGGTCCGTTTCTAATTAACCAATACATGTGCCGACAATTGTATTTTTTTGTTACCTAACAGAATATTATCCCTTGCAACAGGTGCACTTGCATTGGGAACTACAAATGCCTCTAAGAGTATTGATCAATGGAGGTATATCAATGAATTCAAGAAGAAGTAAGTTCCCAGAACAAAAAATAGTACCATGTTTTTGAATGCTAAAACAACGACATAAATTTACACGGGTTCAAATCCGGGGACAACCGAGTCACAATGACCTGGCGTGCCACAACCGGATGATCCCAGTGAAAATAGGAAGACTATTTTAGGAAGCAACTTAGTTTAGTTTAGAATGTAATGATGATAACTAAGAGAGAGCAACAAATGAGATGTCTTTTTCTCTACCAAACATATAGCTAGAACAAAAGATTAAATGTGCACAAATTGGGGACAACTCCATGAAAGATTAAATTCTTTGGTAATTTACTTTGAAAGTACAATATGCTAGTCTTTTACTTAACAAAAGACATGTAATAGCGCGTAAGAGCTACAACAACGTGATACTAAAGCATCAATTTGGTAAAAAAAAATGGTATAAGCCTGCTAAATTTGGTAAACAATATTTTTTAGCATATAAGATTCTAATACGTTGTTACTTGTTTTTCTAATCATCCGATTTAGTATATGTAACCAAGTTGATTGCTTACAAATTTTTCAAGCAGTTGCATGTTGATAAATTCTCTTGAACAACTGTATCAAGTTTTTAATGTTTAATGAAACTTCTAGAATTCATTCGTGTATCTACTAATAGCAATAACAATGTAACACAACGTACATGTTTGGATTACGTTATGTTTTTTATTCTGTTTTCGTTGTACATATATATGATTCTATTGTATTGATCTTTAACTCAATCTTATTTATATTCGTTAAACTCAATCGGATAATACTGGAAAATCTGTTCTCGTAGACATACTTTTCTTTTGGCGGTTTTGATCTTTTTCATTCACTAAGTTCGATCTATTTAGATGAGCATGAATTGTAAATTTTTAGTTGGTATTGGATACACTTATCATAACGTCAAAATATTAAAAATAAAATTAACAACTAAATATTAAATATGTATCCTAATTAAGTGAATACCATAATTCTCTAAAGTGAACTCAATAAAGGACAACAAGTTCAGGAAATGAGGGTTGACGTTGCGCACCTCATCATTGTATATACAGTCTCAAATTCTTAATATTTTTTGAAATTCTTGTAGCCCACTTGTTATAATACCTGCAATTGTTCCAAGTCCAAAATGATCGCCATGTCTCATATAATTGTTTTTGTAAGACCGGGTTTTTTTTCTTCGCAAGACGGAAAACAAATTTATTTGATCTACATGCTGTAAAAATTAGTGTTTGGTACTTCTCCATCAGCTACCTCAATAACTTCTTCAAATATTAAGCAAACATTAATCTCTTTCTCTTCCCAAACTTTGTTGTTTATTTCCTTTGATTTTGGTTCATCTATATCAGTAAAGTCTTTATTAATATGATCCGCATCATATGGAAACTAATAATGATCAAATTAAAGTCATTGAATTCTAATCTTTCTCCAACTTTTGATATTTGTTAAATTTTTTGCAAACCATATTTATGTTTTTTCTGAAGTCTTCGTATGTTTCTCGGTCCATTTTTGAGGTTCCCACAATTTTTCTTCAAACTAATTATAATCAATTCAAATATTAAAAATTCTCCAAAAAAATCTTGAATCTTCGTCAGTTAAAAGGGAGTTTTGTCGGGGATTTATTTTCTTTTGTAATGGTTTCCATTTTCTGTTTTTGTTTATTCCAATAGGATAAAAAGATATCTTCTTAAGACATCACGTTTCTTTGTCTTCATAGGTAGTCCAATATACAGTCTTTATCGTAATATATAGGTGTAGAGTTTATGTAAAAAATAAATTGTTATGTTTCTACAATATAATCCAAGTAATTGAAAATATGTGCACATATATAAAAGAGATCGACAAAATGTTGTACAATCAACAATAATTGACACAAATATCACTATCTTCTAAAAAAGTTTTATGAATTATTTTAACAATATCACTATCTGATTAGGAAAGAGCATATATATTCCACACATACAAAACTGAGAATAAATTGGTTGTTTTATTACATATGGTAATAACATTATTGTTCTATGTCGAAGTTCACCATGTATTAAAAACCACCTTTGGTCTTTATCTTTTAAAACTCTTTTATCCAATTTATATCCAAGACGGGTAAATGCATTCGATGCATTATACTCTTTAATGTCTTTTCAATAATCCTGAACGTTCCTCACCAGCAATCATATAAATTCACCGTGGCATGACGATGTTCACGCATTTGTATAGAAAAATTTTGTTAATTTTAGTTAAACCATGGATATAATGGTCCGCCTTTTAATCAATACAATGTTACACAATATGAGCATGAATTATCCATTGCTCCAAAGTCTTGTGAACAACTATGTTTAAAGTAAAAATTTGATTTCCAACATTTTCCATAATTTGTGTATCTCCATCACTTTAACTATTTGATAAGTCACAAAAATTATTTGAAGGCCTGATGAAAAAACTTAATCGGTGACTAATATGTCCAAATAGAATTGTGTGCAATTAATCTATACATTCCATGTACGTAAAAGTAGTTTAAAACGTAATAAAACTATTATATTTGCATGTCTGGTATGTCGATGTACCGACAATTGAATTTGCTAGCTCTATGCTAGTGTTCGAAACTATTTTCGATGTTTGTAAGCTTCATTCTCATAATGTGCTATTAGGGAATACAACCCGCTTATCTTTGGTGATTCATCAAATGTGTTGTTCAAGAATTTGTTTTAAAGATAGGATAATATTAATCCACTCATATCACTCTAGGATAAAAATATTTTAAGAAGAAAATACATGATATTGTTTATTTTATCTCTCAAGACTAATGTTCTTGCCATTAATAAACAACGAAATCTATTTCTCTTGTGATTACAATTTATCATATATTATAATGGTATTTATCATTGTGCGTATCCGATATAAAACCTTGTAATTTAGCATGTTAGATATTTATATATAATTTAGTCTAGTTTTTTTCATTTTATTCCTACATAAAATGTTAAGATTTATATATGACTAAGTAAAATACTTTACGGTTTAGTACATCAAGATAAATAAAAGCTGCAATGACATCCAATGTTCAATAACAACCAATGTGCAATGAAAGTCGATACGATTAATGTGCAACGTGGTTCTGATTTTCAATGAGAGTTCAGGTTGGCCATGGCTCTATAATGTTTTTAGAAGATATTAATTATTCAATGTGGATTGTTATCCATGCATTTAATTGCAAAACTTAGTGCTTCTAATTTTTAATTTGTATCCAAGTAAGTCGTTATGGTGTATGAAGTAAAAAGTCAATAGTTATGTAACTTGATTGTAACAAACTGTGTTGGAACATACTGATTACAACTAAATTGTATGAAAATTGAGTAAAATGTATTGATCCAACTAAAGTTGTTCTTCTACCAAAGTTACATTAAAAGGGAAAACAACTTGGTGGATAATGTTGTTTATTTCGTAAACAATGCAATCTATAATTGGCATGTTTTCGTGTATTTCTTCCATGATTTCAGTTTTTTGTAAAATATTTTTTGTCTTCTTTAGTTAGTGAAATTTTATTTTAAAGCGTAAGAGTCCAATCTTAGTTCCACATGAAAAATCTTCTAGAGCATAAGCAATTATTATGTACATATACCATGTGATGCTATCTGTATATACCGTGTTAATTCTTTCTCAAAGCCAACACAAATTCATATAGATGAAAATATCTCAATCATAAGAGGCAAACCGTACTTTATGCGATAACGGTGGCAATGCATACGTACTTTTATTTCGATCATAAGATTATTGACACGTGATCGTTTTCGGCTATAGGGAACCCGCGGTCAGTAGATAAATTTGTAATCCATCATATTAAGTGATAAATGGATAAAGGAAAACGATTACATAACATGGGAGGATCTTCGTTTACATTCAAATTATACAACGAAAGCAAGACTAATACAAAAATATCAAAATCTTACTACGAAATATTTTTATAACAGTTGAAAAGTTTTATGTACATATGTTATTTACTCGAAGTCATCACGCATAGATTATGCACACACCAATGTTTAAACCCTAAAAAAATTGCAAATCTTCAAAAATAAACAAATATTACCTGCCCATAGGATATTTTCAACATCCCGACACCTTGGAGACCCTAATCTTCAAACATTGTCATCCTCATTGAGAAGTACATCATCATTAGAAATTGTATGCGAGCTATCTCCACTTTTTCTTTATTGTATATTATTTTTCTCACTTTTTAAATGTTCACAACTTTTCTAAATCGAATACTTGTTTGTATCTCAGCCTCAATTGTTGTTGTATCAAACTTTCTCACTTGGCACAATAATTTTCAGTTTTATCTTATGGTTTTGGAAATCCCGCAAATTTTAGTTAATTTGAACATTGTTGATAATAATAGAACTCAATTCTTTCAAAGATTTTTACAGACTCTTCACTATTTGAGTATTTTCTTAAATACATTGTATTGTGGTCACATGAAGTGAAGTACAACATGTTAGAGTTGATTTTTCCAATATTGTCAATGTTATATGCCAAGATAATTCTCTTTTAATAACTATTACTACCTTCATTTCTAAAAAGAGGTACTATCAATTTTCATTTTAGCCTAAAAATAGGCGGATGGATAGTAACACTTTTTCATAAACGAAAATTTTGATGATTCCACTTGTGAATTGTTATTATATTCTCAATTTATATTTCACTTTCTTCTATGACAACGGGAGGTTTTTGGTCTTTGCTTATATATCGAAAAAGTGTTTTTCCAAAGCATGATTCGGCGGATTATGGTCTCATCGTTCCACCTATCTATACATATAGTAAAGGCCAAATTGATTTTTTTTTAAATGTTTAAACGAAATATTTGTATGACTTTGGATGTTGTATTTTCTTACTTCCCGTAAGATATTCATTATATTTTTATCTTTTCCGAGGGGAAAACAAAATTGTCACTCCATTACTGTCACCTAGGTAATAAAAATCCACATTCATGGACATTATAAATAATTCATTAATATTTCTCACTATTTGCATAAACTTATAATCCCTGTATTTTCAAGTGCCGGTAGGAGATGTTCTAACGTAAGCATATCACCAACTACGCTACTCTAATTTTGTTTTGCCCTTGGTAGCACAAACAACTATTCAAGCGCATAAATTCACGTTGATGCTCGTCCAAAAGATATCCATTACTAAGGTAAATAATCACACACATATAACTTAAACTTTGACCACAAACTTTGGGTTGTGTTGGATACATTGTAACCAATCACGATCGTCTATTATCATGCGTAATACACATTGGTTTGGATATATCACACAATATAGGACACTTTAGTTTTACCATCTTTAAAGAGACGTAAGAAAACTTAATTTAACCATATATAAAAAGTACGCAAGGATTGGACTAAAACTTCACCTTCCACAATAGTTATTAGTAATAAGCATAATTAGTACAACTCACGACAATGGAAATAACTAATTGTTCAGTGAGCAGCTATTTTTTAGCAAAATACTCAAAGTAAGTCATTAACATTTATTTATGGATTATTGTAGACTACTTAAATGTCATTATTGATTTTGGTGAATTACATAATTTTCTGAAGTCCAGCAGGATAAATGATTTACTAAACGCCAAAAGACCTTGGGTAGTCCGATGTATCTTGCGCGAGTCTCGGATAATATTTTTGTGCTATCTTGACCTTTGTAAATAGTTTTTCTCTTACACCTTCTCATACCACCACAAAATGTGACAAATGAACATTCTTGACATATATGGGTTGTAAGGAACAACATCAGTGTTGTTCGCCTTACTGAGACTTACTTCTTTTCTATCATTTAATAAACATCCATTTTCATCCAAACATGTATTATTAGTATGTTTATTCATATAGCTTTTTAGTACAACGCTACATTTTCATCCATGGAGACTCGAAAGTCCTGCTACCACATGGACCAAGTACCATACATATATTTATGGTTATGGTTTGAAAGAGAACGGGTTATTAGCAATATACGATATATTTCCTATGCCAACTTAGTTAATCACTGCTGCTTGTCTCAGGGTTATGCCTGAAATAGTGTGGGCGTTTTTGTTCATTTGATGCCTATAATAAAATGTTTTCTTGCCCTCGATCTGATAGAATACTCAATTGAGCGAGCGTTGAGGAAACATAATATATACGAGTTAATTGGTAAATTATTAAATTATTTTTCCGTTCTTCCACTCTTTCATTTCGGGTTGCCAACCTAACTCACCATTATTTCATTCAAATTAATAATTGGATAACGGATAAAAAAATTATGGCCTAGAAAGACAACTTAGATATACTTTAATATTGCAATTTATATTGGTTTTGAACATCTACATGCACAAATCTAATTCATATACCAAAATATCTAAATCACCATCATTTGTAAATTTAATAATATATCATCCAACAGTAAAGTTTATCTTTGATTTCTTAGGCATCAGTCAGCACAACCGAAATCGGCATGTAGATATCATCATAAACTATTAGTACATGAAACCTTAACTTGATCTTAAATATTAACACAAACCTAAAAAAATTAAAAATCCCTTCAAATAGAAACCAAGCAAATCAAAATAATGTAAAACCATGGAAAAAAAAAAAAAAAAAAAAAACAATAAAAACAATAAAAACCCTTAAAACCTAACCATAAGTGAATATGAAACACGTCATGTTGATAAATATAAAAAGATGACGACACTTGAGATCACCGAGCACTGTGATTTTTATATACTGGCATGGACAATCATCTCACTATCCCTGAACCTGTGATTTTTATGTATCTCGTGCATATTATCTCACTCAATCTGTGATTTGCACTACTAAAATAAACTGCAGCGCGTGAAACAACACCCAATATCATATTTCATGCAAGCGGTGAGTGGAGCTAGGGATGTTCCGTTGTTTGTAAGTTTTGACGGAAACTGAATATCAATATTAATATGAAGCTAGGCTAGATACTTGATTTTTTTTTTTTAGAAATTACCAACCAAGAGACTACTACGTCGATTTTGAATTATTGTCCTATGCATTATTGTATATCGTGATATATATATATATATATATATATATATATATATGCAGAAATAACCATTAACTAAAAGATCTTATCAACAAACAGCCAAATACCTGAAGCAGCATAGGCTACACACATGTAGACTTCACTTTAAAACAGATAATACCTGTGAGTAAATTTCTCTTAACTGGAATTATGACAATTAGTACCTATGACCACCACAGCATACTATGTCCATGCATGAATCATTCACTTAATGCAGAAACAGTTTAAGAAGCTTACACTCGGTTATACCCTGAAAACCCATGGATATTTTGGCATCAATGGTGATCTTTCTATTATCCCTTGGACACTTTTCTCTTATGTTCAAGACTGTAAAAACAGATCAACTTTGTTAGGTAGTTCATTATGTAAATATGTGCCGCATAAATGAATGCGGCCCGACGAGATATTACAGCTAAGTTAGCTAGGAAATCCCATGTATCTAGTGTTTGGGATAACACACCACCTGTATGTATTAAGGATAACCTGCTTCCTGTGTTGTAATCTCTATAATCTGTGTTCTGTTCAGTTTTAATATAATGTTACCTTCAAAAAAACAAAAACAAAAAAACAAAAAAAAAAAACCGGCAAATAATACAAAAAAAAAAAGTAATGTTCATCTATTAGACATAGAATTTACAAAATTTTTCTAGTTGTTAGATTCCTTGCGACCATGTCCACCCATACCCACGGTCTCGAGAACCCACCGGTGACATTTTTACCGGTAAAGGAAAAAAAAAAGAAGTTAAACGTTGGAGTACCTCGAAAACAATCCAAGATGCCTCAATTCGATAAGAAGTCCACTTCAATATAAGAAGTATAAGTGGCACGATAAAATGAATAAAACTAAGGTAACTAATGAACTACCTCGGTGGTTATCTATCGACTTATCAATTTCCGGTGAAGTCCACTTCAATATAAATGTGGTACGTAATAAGATTTGGTACCGTGAGGAGAAGAACCATGTTAGAGTAGTTGCACCCTAAAATGCGTACAACTATAGGGTCCCTAAGCCATCCGTGGAATCGAACCCACGACCACATGGTTCAAGCCCATGCGCTCTTCAGTGAGCTAAGATGGCAAGTGGTAATACATCGAAGCCGAATGAGCTCGCTAGAGCAATGAGATTCATAATCATATATCATCTTGGGTTACTATATTGTAGTATATTCACGGAACAAAAATCATTATTAATTAAATATTCAACATTAGAAAATCTGTCTTAGCATCATAATGAACTTATCTAACAAAGGATCCGCACTCTTGGTAATTTCATTTAGAAAAATTAGTTCTGAGTTCGCTACCTACAACAAAATCGTGTTAAAAGACATCACAATTCATACCATCGTTGGAATTTTGATCCATTAAAACCATGAAAATGAAATGGGTTTTGGATGGTTCAGGAAGTTGAACGTATTTAATACAAAAAGTAAGTTTTAAGGAAAAAAGGGATTCTCGTATCTAGGAGATGCAAAGGAAAAGTCATCTGTTCATGGATTTTAGAGTTAATTATACCAATCAACCATACTTGTAAAAGAAATTTTCCAATTTGGCATACCTTGGCTATTGAGAGATAATTTTGCTTCTCGAACATATGCTACCAAGCCTTCCAGGGATTAGTCCTTGGTTGAATACCACCAACGAATCGAGAAATCTCCGATGCAACGACAATTGAAATTAGGTTGGTTCATCTGCTTCAACCATTGAGCACATTAGCTACGATAAATAGAGAATAATTAAGGCCAAACATGGAAATGGAATTCAAACAAAAATGGAATTCCCTAAGAAGGAACTTGATGCTCCCGCAAAGAAATAAAAACCCAATTCAGATTATTCATCTTAATATATCGACTATGTTTCCAATTTCAGTTGCTAATTTTAAGAAGTGTGTCACACACATTTGCTAAAATATGAACCGATTTGCTCGTTATGGAAGCCTTGTAAGATTCTTCATGGGTTAATTAGTTGTTGTTGATGGGTGAAAACTACTCTTGCAGAATTTGGTAATTTGGGGTGTGGATGAGGAATGAATCTAAACCTTCAACAAATGCACTGCGCGGTGAGTGCTTGTAGATTCTAGAGATCAATCTGTGCAAGTCCGGCCTAAACCAAGAAATGGCCGTTTCCCGGACTTGTTTCGGTCACAAAGTGAAGGAGATGGGGTTGATCTTAGGGAGGAAGCGAAGAAGGTGTTGATATTGTGAAGGTGTTGGCTTGTTTATGACTTGTAATGAAAGATGAGCAAGCTTACGGTTGATGCAAGCAGGCTCTGAGTGTTTGAATACGGTTTGTATTAACACTTGGTTTCTGACGTATGAACTTGTGTTGTTCTCCGTTATTCCCTTGTTGTTGGAAAATAGGGCGGAGAACCTATTTATACAAGTCATTGAGCCTCATTCACGTTTTTCGTGGGAAGTGGAGGTAGTGGAATGATGGAGTAGTGGAGTTGTGTGTCGGTAACACACGACCAGTCTTGCCCACTTTTCCTGTTCATCTCTAACCGTCCATGACTTCCTAACACGTTCTTGTGATGGCGCGTTGCACGCCGCACGCCGTAAACCGCTGAGACCAATACCCCAAGATGTATCCCCGAGTTTGTGACATGATTGATGTCTGGAATGTGGATCGTGGATCCACGAAAGATAGCATGTAATGCTGAATTGAATAATGCGTTATTCGAAAGTCGATACTTGTGAAGTACCGTGTGTATTTTATGCAGTATCGTGCATTACGGTGTGGTAAGGTGATGGGTAATGACTCCTCACTAACCAAATAACTCGACTGGGGTTGTATAACCAAGTCTGGTGAGGTCGGATTGACGAGATGATGTTTGAGACACTCATCTCGCGACCGTTGATGAAATTAGGGTTTTTAAAGAGGTGCGCAAGCATCACTCTTTAGCTTGGTCGAAACCAAGCGTGGGAAGGATTTTGAGAGGACCGACCATACATGCGTGTTGACGGCATGATGGTGTAGGTGCACGTATTCCGTTCCCTCATGAAAGCGCGACTGGGCCACTCGATTTGACCGTCAAAGAGGAGTGGTCGAGATTGATTTTGCGATAAGAGTTTGATACCGCAAGAAGCCGCGCGCCATACCCTTTTCCGGCGCGTTTTCCAAGACGACCTAGCTTGGTCGGTCTTGGCCGGTTGGTTTGGCGTGTAGACGGTAGGCTGATGTTCACGCCTATGTCTTACCGTCTCATGAAACGTGATCTAAGCCACCCAATTCGTCCGGTGAAGTTGAGTGGTCGAGATCGATCGCAATTTGGGAAGTGTATCCACGCATGTTTGGGTGGGCGTTTTGGAGTAGCCGGGCATGATATGCCTTGGCCGATTGTATGAGGGGTAGATGGGCCCACGGTGGTCATGCTTTGGTATGATTAGGACTGCTCGATTTGATCTGTGACCCTCCATTCGTGGCGGAGAAGATGGACGCGCGTGATGGCTCGAACCCTAATTTTGGCTTTCAAAGCCGCGCGACCATGCTATTTCAAAGTGACGTAACGTGTTGTAACCAACCATGGTTGGTTTTGACCGATTGGTCAAGTGTGTAGGCGGTCACATGGTGATTGTGTCGACATGCTCCGGGCCTTTTGAGTCTACATCTACACCCTCCATCTATACCTGCGAAGATGGATGGTTGAGACCGTTTCGCGGCACATGTAATATGCCGCAAACCCTAATTTAGGGTTTTCCGTCCATAATGCTTGGTATGGACGGTTTCTTGGCAAGCGAAGGCCAATGGTCGACCATGAGGGGTCGGCTGTATGTATTCCATACCGCTTGGGGGTGATGGAATTGATCGGGTCGTCCAATCATGCTCGTGGAGTTGATGGATCGCGATCAGATCATATGGGACTCGATATGGTCGGTCTTGAGGGATGCTCAATCGGCTAGTATAACACACCGAGAGGGGCTCAATCGGGCTAGTATAACACACCGAGAGGGCTCGGGCTAGTATAACACACCGAGAATCGCCTGTACGGGTATTTCGTACATGGTTTCATTATAGTGTTTGGAGGTTCGTGTTACTGCAGCAAGAGTAACACTCGGTCGTCATGCCACATCGATAATGATTCATTATAGTGCTTGGAGGTTCGTGTTACTACGTAAGAGTAACACTCGGTCGTCATGCCACACCGATAATGAGTACAGAAATACAAGGCCGATATGAAATTCACGGGGAAGGGATTGTTGCTACATGCTCCAACCGGAGGAATTTCATGTATTCAGAATGGGATTGTTGCTACGTGCTCCATTCTTGGTGAATTAAGTGAGGAGTATCCGTCACTTATAAACGGCTTTATCTTTTACAAGATGTCGCCGCATGATTTTTCGGGGGTTACTTACGAATTTAACCTTAAACGAAAATCCACCATCAACATTAAGTCCCCTCGCCCAAAGCACATAATGGTTACATTATTGTGTGGTAGGCATGAGATGGTGACATACATACGTGAGAAAGACATGATAAAAGGAGTTTACCGGAAGAGTGTTGGCCGGCCGCTAGTTCCCCACGCCCGTCACGCTTTGTATGGAATCCTCCGGTGGGGCCGGTTTCTTTCTTTGGGTATTTGAATCAAAAGAGGAAACCAAATAAGAGAGGAATCCTTTTACAGTGGGATTCTTCTAATTTTTGTCTATAAAAGAGACCAAGACTCCTTTCTTTTCCTCACGATTTTTTTTTTTTTTTTATTTTTGTTCTCGTCCGCAACCTTCTTCTGCTGCCGTCGACCGCTTATTGCTCTTCTTACGGAATTATTCTTAGGAAACCGCCGCCGTCCGTTTCTTAGGAGTTGCTCCCGTCCGCCGCTCAAGGTAGGTTTCGCTCCCTCTTTTTTTTTTTTTTTTAACGGTCAAACCCTAGTTTTGTTAGGTAAATACCTTTTGTAAGACATGTGCATGCTTAGCTTTTTTCACCATTTGGCTTGAATCCCGTAGACACGATTCCCATGAATAAAGAAAATCGTGTTATGATGCATGCGGATGAATGTGGGCCCGCCGTGTATGCCGGAACGTGGGTCTTATTCACATATGCTTGGCTGAAATTTACACCGAGCTTGGAACTTGTACTAGGACTTGAAAATAATACCAGATCGACTTGAAAGTTATACCGAGAGAACTTGAAATCAATACCGAAACTTGTATGATGTTTGGACCGGCCATTGTGGTGAGTCGTGTCTTGCGGGGTGTGTGACTACACTTCTCATATGCTTTCATACAAGTTCTAACTCTGTCTTTTATTTTATTGTGGTAGAAAAGAACTTACGTCGATATGTCTTGAAGATAATCTTTGGTGCCAAGTCGGGGAAGTGTTGATAGCTTCAAAGATATGCCGAACATCAATGATGAATTGTTCACCTCGCCTTTTCCAAATATTAGGAAGCATCCCTCTCATAAGATAGTCTTGCTTTCCGATTCGAAAATATGGATGCTGATCCATTTTCTTCTTCCGCACTTGTGATGAGATTTTGTCTCCAAAGAAACGAATATCCGCCTTCTCCTATTGACTTCAATATTTGCCATGCTCCAACGGGTTCTTATGAGGGATGGATGAGACGCATGTTGAGTAATAAGGGTATTAAGGACAATTTGACCAAAGCACAAATCCTCGATGCGGTCATGGCATCTCGCTACCCTCGAAATTAGGAAAGACACGCGGGCTTGATCACCTTCATTTCTCGGTGGCGTATTTCCACTCACACAAACCCATATCTAGATGGGGAGAAATGACTATTACTCCGGAGAGTGTAGCCGCATTAATGAACACGCTTTTTGTTCTTGGAAGTCTTTCTTACGAACTCTCTGATACGGAGAAGAGTAATTATGCCGCTATACTTCAAAAGGTGGCGGAATTCGACAATCGGAGAAGGAGGAGAAAAAAAGACACGAAATGCTTCTACCCATGGTGGGTTTCGGAGTGGTCTTCGCGAGTTGGAAAACGAGCTCGGCGATCGCGTTCTGTCTCTATGGCTATCCAGAGATATATTTGATGACGGTTCCCGGAAAGAGGACAATTAGACGTGACCTTGTCAAAATTGCTATAAAGTGGCGCAGGTGAAGTTCTTCCTCTAGGTGCATTGTTCCTTGGATCATTTGTATTCTCACCGGACGCTTTAGCAATGGATATGCATGTTTCTAACGGGTACAAGAAGGTGGAGTCGCACGTTCACTTCGCTTTTCTTCAGCGTTCTTATGGGAACACTTGAAGTTATGCTCCTACTCCCGCACCTTCACTCGTTAACTTGTACGGCGGCTCGAGAATACTCCGATGGAATAAGAAGCGTCCTAAAGCCGGTGCGAAACTTGTGGAGGTATTTGACAACATTTCTTCCGTAGATTTTCGTCCATGGGGGCCGATTCACTCTTCCATCGTTCGGCCAAAGACCTTCGCCGACGATCCTGGCGTTGTGTTGCGTACCGATGTCAAGACCATGAGATCCGGGGAAATTATTTACTGCGCAATGCATTCCAGATACGTCCGTCTCTATTCGACGGAGAATTTTCTCGTGACTCCGTACAACATTGACAGTGGTCGCTCGCCAAATGGGATTCGATCGGGGTGTCCCATTTATCCGTCCACTAGGGCTCAGGAAGAATTCCTTCCACAAATTCTTAACGCCAATGTGTTCTTGGACCGGGTGAGCCTTCCTTTACGGCCTATTGGGAGAAACCCGGTGGTGACCGACGGTATAAAGAATTTTGGGAAACAACGTTGATCTTCCAAATTTTCGAAGAGTGTTGTGGTTTAATCCGTAGTGAGCCATCTTCGATGTCTTGACGAAGCATTTCCGGTTGAAGCCACTTCCACCAAACGGACCGAGCCGAGGATTGCGGTCCCCAAGTAGGAGAGAGACTTAAGAGGCAAGCATGCGGTCCGTAATCCTCAATTCTTCCAATATGCAGGTATTTAAATCTCCTCCCATCGGTTCTTTCATTTCTCCGGTGTAAGTTCTTCTAAAACGATCATTGTTTTAAATCGGGAATTTCGAAAGATAATGCCTTCACAAGGTTGGCACGCATTCAAACGGAAGGCCGGCGGTGCGGGTCTTCATGCCGAGAAGTCCGCGGACGGACCTTCATGCCGAAGTCCGGCGGTACGGACCTTCATGCCGAGAAGTCCTGAGAAACCGCTCCTTTTTCGACCATGATGTGAGATGATGCAAGCTCGGTTGAACAAGGCGCTTCCATTAGTGATCTTGTTGACGGGCCGTGAGGGAAATTAGCACCCGCAGTGAAAGAGAGGCGGCGCCTCTTTGTAGTTGGGGTGGCTCCTCTTGAAATTCGTTCGAACAGTGCTCCTGGTCAATATGGCCATTGTGGTGACTTCTTCTCGAAAAGCCTCCCCGCACCTCGACAAGGCTCTCGCGGTTGGTGAATTGCCGCGATGCAGCCTCGGGGCTTCGTTCGATCCTCCTTTTATTGTCCCTTATCCAGACATGCGTTGGTTGGTGGATTCAACGTGTTTGTTCGGCTTTAAAGAGTTGTACACTAATATGGGAGAAACACGAGACATATTGCTACCACCACGAAGCTCAAGAGTCTTCTCGCATTGGTCAACCGCGTCCAAGAAGCTTTAGTTTCTATCCAGGGATGAGCGCGCGCGATTGGTGGAACGGTTTCTCGAAGAGGTGATTGAAGATTGGCGGTGCCATCGGACGTGTTTGCGCAGATACGCCTTCAATGCTCCTTGGTTCTTCGAAGGGTTCTCCAAGATTGGGAGCTCAGAAATTACAAGACGAAGTCCCTTCTCGCGGACCGTATTGCTCGCCGGGAAGAAGAGGTTGGGAGGTCGTCTAAGGAACTGGAGATGAAACAGGCTGTACTCCAAAGGATGAAAGCCTCTCTTGCCCAGAAGGACGAGTTGCTGTTGAAGGACTTCCCTTGAAAGATTGTAGCTACCGACTTGTCTTTTCTTTTAGATGCTTTTGAGCGATAGTGAGGATTTTCTTTTGACTTCCGGTTTTGAATTTAATAGGTAATTGAATTGGCTTATTTTGAGATAATTTTGTGAACAACCCTTTTGAAAGAGATTATGTTAAATGAGATTTGCATCTTGGTCATGAATGATTGCACATATTACATGAAATTGCAAATGTTATGTAAAAGGGAGGTACGAATGGAAACAAACATGGCGTTTGATCATCGAGCCTCTTTTCTCCACGTGCATGGATGCTAAGTCCCCACTTGAATTCTAAACTATCTTTTCTTGCAAAGTTGTTGAGTAAAACTTACTTGCCTTTGAAGCCTCACTTATATCAAACAGAGTAGTCTTTCTAAGAAAATCCTCCGAAAAGCTATCTCTCCGAACCAAGCTTCTCCGAACAATGCGCTTTAAAGCGTTGCATTCACTGGTGGGGTGATGAAAGAACCGGGTGGTAATGACAGTACCTGGTCCATTACTTGATCAAAAGAGGCTGACGCTATACCGGGGTAGCTCCACCTCTCCATTTCGTACCACGTCTCTAGCCCGAAATCTTCTTCATTGGGAAGGGGAAATGTAAGTACCTTGAGTCTAGCTTTTCCCGCGTTAGCGGGCGTTGCAATGTCTCTCGCGTGGCCTTGATGTGGGACAGAGATGAAGTTGGAAGACTTTGGGCGCCATCATATCCGGATTGCCTTCCTAAGCAGAGGGATGTGGAAGGTGTCGTAATGTCACCGCTGAGTGGCCGAATTGAACGCCCCCATCCCTCGTATTCAGCATTTCTTAATTGATTTCTCCTTCCAAGCGTTTCTCCGCTTGGTTGGAAGGCCGACGCGGATTGGACAAGTCTTAGAAGCCCCGACAAGAGTTTTGAGGTATAAATCCTCTAGCAAGGCTCCATAGGCTGCGGGTTCCCTTCTTATCTGGCAGACATCGTAGCATTCTCGGATAAGTCGCCTCTCTTGTGGATTTGCATCGGGTCTCCATTGTTGACCGGACCATGTTGTTCATCTTCCTGAGTCTCCTGCGGTTGCGCGCCCTTTTGCCTCTCCACCGGTAAAGATGTGACTCCTGGTTAAAGATTCAACATTTCTTGCGCTGCCTGAGTGGATGCTTGTCGACCCTTCTTGTAATTGTGCTGCTATATCATTCAAAAGGCGAAATGTCTCGCTCTGCCTTCTGGCGATACCGCTTGATTTGCCAAGACATCCTCCAACATTCCAGCTATGCTTCCCATGATATTCGAGCCACCTGCGGACTCGGGTGAAGATACATCATGACACGAGAACCGAAAAATTGAGAATTCGACTTTTGTAACCGAGAGATTAATCTCCCCTTTGTGGTCGCCAATTATTGATGGGTGAAAACTACTCCTACAGAATTTGGTAATTTGGGGTGTGGATGAGGAATGAATCTAAACCTTCAACAAATGCACTGCGCGGTGAGTGCTTGTAGATTCGAGAGATCAACCTGCAAGTCCGCCTAAACCAAGAAAATGGCCGTTCCGAGACTTGTTTTGGTCACAAAGTGAAGGAGATGGGGTTGATCTTAGGGAGGAAGTGAAGAAGGTGTTGAGATTGTGAAGGTGTTGGCTTGCTTATGACTTGTAACAAAGATGAGCAAGCTTACGGTTGATGCAAGGTGCTCGAGTGTTTGAATACGGTTTGTATTAACACTTGGTTTTCGTCGTCCGAACTTGTGTTGTTCTCCGTTATTCCTTGTTGTTGGAAAATAGGACGGAGAACCTATTTATACAAGTCATTGAGCCTCATTCACGTTTCTCGTGGGAAGTGGAGGTAGTGGAAATGATGGAGTAGTGGAGTTGTGTGTCAAAGAACACACCGACCAGTCTTGCCCACTTTTCCCTGTTCATCTCTAACCGTCCATGACTTCCTAACACGTTCTTGTGATGGCGCGTTGCACGCTGCACGCCGTAAACCGCGCACCAATACCCTTAAAGTATGTATCCCCAGTTTGTGACATGATTGATGTCCTGGAATGTGGATCGTGGATCCACGAAAGATAGCATGTAATGTTGAATTGAATAACCGCGTTATTCGTAAAGTCGATACTTGTGAAGTACCGTGTGTATTTTTGCGGTGTATCGACACGGTGTGGTACAAAGGATGGGTAATGACTCCTCACTAACCAAATAACTCCCCGACTGTGGTTGTATAACCAAGTCAGGTGAGGTCGGACGGACGAGATGATGTTTGAGACACTCATGCGACCGTTGATGAAATTAGGGTTTTTAAAGAGGCGCGCAAGCATCACTCTTTAGCTTGGTCGAAACCAAGCGTGGGAAGGATTTTGAGAGGACCCAGGCCATACATGCGTGTTGACGGCATGATGGTGTAGGTGCCCGTATTCCGTTCCCTCATGAAAGCGCGATCCGGGGCCACTCGATTTGGACCGTCAAAGAGGAGTGGTCGAGATTGATTTTGCGATAAGAGTTTGATACCGCAAGAAGCCGCGCGCCATACCCTTTTCCGGCTGCGTTTTCCAAGACGACCTAGCTTGGTCGGTCTTGGCCGGTTGGTTTGGCGTGTAGACGTAGGCCGATGTTCACGCCATGTCTTACCGTCTCATGAAACGTGATCTAAGCCACCCACCCGTCCGGTGAAGTTGAGTGGTCGAGATCGATTCGCAATTTGGGAAGTGTATCCACGCATGTTTGGGTGGGCGTTTTGGAGTAGCCGGGCATAATATGCCTTGGCCGATTGTATGAGGGGGTAGATGGGCCCACGGTGGTCATGCCGGTATGACCGGACTCGCCGATTTGATCCGTGACCTCCATTCGTGGCGGAGAAGATGGACGCGCGTGATGGCTCGAACCCCAATTTTGGCTTTCAAAGCCGCGCGACCATGCTATTTCAAAGTGACGAACGTGTTGTAACCAACCATGGTTGGTTTTGACCGATTGGTCAAGTGTGTAGGCGGTCACATGGTGATTGTGTCGACATGCTCCGGGCCTTTGAGTCTACATCTACACCCTCCATCTATACCGCGAAGATGGATGGTTGAGACAGTTGCGGCACATGTAATATGCCGCAAACCCTAATTTAGGTTTTCCGTCCATAATGCTTGGTATGGACGGTTTCTTGGCAAGCGAAGGCCAATGGTCGACCATGGGTCGGGCCGTATGTATTCCATACCCGCTGGGGGTGATGGAATTGATCCGGGGTCGTCCAATCATGCTCGTGGAGTTGGATGATGGGCGATCGGATCATATCCGGACCGATATGGTCAGGTCCGGATGCTCAATCGGGCTAGTATAACACACCGAGAGGGCCTCAATCGGGCTAGTATAACACACCGAGAGGGCTCGGGCTAGTATAACACACCGAGAATCACCGTACGGGTATTTCGTACATGGTTTCATTATAGTGTTTGGAGGTTCGTGTTACTCGTAAGAGTAACACTCGATCGTCATGCCACATCGATAATGATTCATTATAGTGCTTGGAGGTTCGTGTTACTCGTAAGAGTAACACTCGCCGTCATGCCACACCGATAATGAGTACAAAGAAATACAAGGCTGATATGAAATTCACAGGAAGGGATTGTTGCTACATGCTCCAACCTGGAGGAATTTCATGTATTCACAGAATGGGATTGTTGCTACGTGCTCCATTCTTGGTGAATTAAGTGAGGAGTATCCGTCACTTATAAACGGCTTTATCTTTTACAAGATGTCAGCGCATGATTTTCTGGTTACTTACGAATTTAACCTTAAACGAAAATCCACCATCAACAGTTGTACACACTCGCAAAGTTCAGATCATAATAGATAATGGCATTCCTAGGGATAATACATTTATTCCATCAGTTTGATGACCAAATGTAAAAAGAATTTACCTAATCATCTCCTCATTATATCTAATACCAAGAAAAGAAAAAAAATATGAGGGAAAAGAATAACAAAAATGAAGGATTTCTTCAGGGCATCAGATCTTCAAGTTGTTAACATCAATGAAGCATTCAGACGCATATTACCAATTTACCAATATATTTTTCTCATTTGCGCTTGTCACATCCAACACTTAAAGAAAACCACCATTATCATTCAAAAAAAGCTAATAAAAGCTATGCAAAAAGGAAAGAAAAATAGTGTAAATAATAATAGAGGTCTACAAACTAACCTCGCTTGAAAACACAACAGAAGGACGTGTCTGACAGCTGAGGTGCAAATTCAATGAAATGCAAGCATGGATACATGAGATAGAGCAACTCGTAAAACACATTACTATATACTATCATAAAGGCAAGAGCCATTTTTAGAGATAACATGAGCGTATGGGTTTATATGTCGGTGGCGATCCCCGACATAACCAAAAAGAACTAATTTGTACTTGCAAAAACATGCAAGAACCCTATGGCAAAGTGTGAATACACGAGAAGATTCCTAACACCCCTAAAAATACATTGGAATGTTGTTGAGCATGTGAACCCGTTTTTCAACCAAGGATTCACTCATTCTACTTTGTGCAAATACACATCATGAGCACCATATCCTTGTTGGCCATAATGCCACTCCTGATCTTACTTATTCAGCAAAATCCATATTGCCAGAGCATAGCACGTGAAGTAAAAAAATTATACCTTTTGCTTACGTCGAGAGGTAAGGTCCTGTTGTGTTCCTATAAAGAAACTCCAGGGATTTTAGGGGAAATATCAACAAAATATTTATATATTTTATTAATTTGGCATATAAAGTGTAAACGAATTTTAATTTTAAAAACCAAAAAGTTATGTTTGGAATTGATAATCATTTTCCCACCCATTGTGATCATGTTCGTTCTTAAACTTCCAAGTACTCATTTTCTTAAAATATGCAACTGCAAAGTTTAGGAACTTACTTGTGATGTGGGATGTAATTTGAAATGCTAATGGATTTCACTTATGTTCATTCATAACCTTAAACGCAATCTCCTCATTCCCCAATTAATTGGTTGCTATATACATATCAAGGATAAAATACTAAATTCAGAACTTTATAGGGAAGTAAGAACAACATAAAAAAAAAAAAAAAAAAAACTGTCACATGGGCAGTAGTAATCTTACAACGTTTGTAGTGATTTCAAGTTCAATAAATGACTTGCAATATTCCCTTGCATCAGCTCTCAAATGATATAAAGAAAATGATAAGTTGGTGATGTTGATGATCAAACATCGCCACAGAACACTGTAAAAGAAAAAAAAAAAAAACCAACCAAATATTTATAGTTTATTATAACCCTCACTATAAAATTAAAATAAAAACGAAAGAAATCTATTACCCGATTAACGAAGGATGGAAAAACGGTAAGGAAACCATTATACCAATGAAATTTAATATAAAAGCCCTTATCAACAAACAACTAAGTACCCAAAGATATCGGCTAAATATATATTAAAATTTTATGGATAACATATACAAAATAAAATTTTCAATTTAAAAATGTTATAGTCCAAAGCATGCTAAGTCCATATATGGATCATAATTCCCTGTGTAAGATTACGATGCTAAGCCCATAAATTACACAGATAATTTAAGAAGCTCACGCCCGCTATACCCTCCAGACCACCCGCGCAAAAATACAAAGAAAAGTAATGTTCAACTTTTAGGCATATAACAAAGCTTGCAATTCCATTATATACCTCCTTTTTATCATAATGAACCTATATCAGTAGTCTTAGGGAACAAATTAGTTACGATCAAAAAGTCTAGGCACTTGGGAGAAAACTCATCAAATTCAATCGAGATGAAGGCATGCGACATGACTTCAAGTTGAACTCTTAGGTTTGTACCAACTCGTACGTAAAACCGAGAAACTTTTGGAGGAACAAAAGAACATGACCTCGAACTCGACATTGCCTTCGGGCGATGAATCGACTCAAAGACATGGATGATCCCCACTTAAAATCTTTTCAAGAAAACAATAATTCATCATTTGAATCAACAACTTATATAGAATCAATACACTTCTAGCAAGTAAATTGAAGATTCGCCTCATTAAGACTCGCACAACCATATAGCCTTAAGTCATTAAGAACTTTCCACTCAGTAATCCTTCAAGTGTCTCTCATCTTTGTTTTCTCTCACGATCTTCCTCTTGTTTTTCATCCTCTGTGGAACTCTTTGCAAAAGTAAACCATGTGAGCAAGAGTTCAATTATGAGCATCGGGTAAAAGTTAAATGACCAAGTACGTACATGATTTATCTTCGATGTTAGAACTTCAACAATATTTCCCCGGTCGGGAGGTCGGTGAATTTAGACTATATACTAAATCCCATAATCGAAAGCATCATGCGAGTAAGACAAAGAGATCGGAGAGACTAAAATAAAATGAGGAGGAACATGATCTCGAATATTGTTTCTTTGGCACGCTAAAGAGCTGAAATAAAAATTTTATACATAAAATTCTCAAGTGTTCACTTTCGCTTACCTTCTTCCGAGTACTCCCCGCTTCCTCTCGGAGTACTCCCCCACTATTAGGCTTGGTTCATTGTTTTATCTCTTAACACTGAACTCAAAGAACTAATGCGAAGGGTGGAGAAGAATCGGGAGATAAGTACCACTTTGCAAGAAGTCAAGAGAACCCGGAAAAGATATGATGATATTTAACATGACCAACAACAAAAAACAAAGAAGGAAAAACAATGCATGTTAATGGGGCAATTAACCCTTGAAATCAAAATAACAACGTTAGCTCGGTGCTTCGCAAAGCTCTCTCTACATTTTTGTCTACCCTCTGAGCGAGATTCGTTAACTTGTAATCATTGCGACTCCCATATTTAGACACCAATCTTTTCTGAGGCTCGAGATACTTTGCATCCAACACCATCAAGGTCAGAAACATAGTTAAATCCACAATTGAGAAGGAATTTAAACACTGCTTCCATCAATGACATATTTTGCCTTCCGTCCCTGCACCAGTACATTGGTGAAGCTGACTTTGTCCACGACTACCTAAATTAGTGATAGAGTCGGATAATAAGACGTTAATGTTTTTCCAGTAATGCGTTGCGATCGATGAATTATACATCTCAGAAAATTATAATTTAACAAATCGAATTATATAGATTAATTAATACACCAACAGATAATCATATTGCACAAAATTCAGATAAACATTTTATTCCTATTCATTTTAAACCAATCATACGTTGCCAAGTGTTCTCCCCATGGCGATAATTTGGTGTGTGCGGGTATTCACCCTGCCCCGTGACGATTCAGTTTTGATTTGGTGTTGCGGACTTTGCACCGCCCAATCTCAATGCGTTAAATAGGCGGAGAAAAATAAAAATATATGGTATAAAATATGGGTTTTTATTTATTATTATTTAGATAAGAGAGTCGTAATATGATAAATACACCAACCATTATTTATGAAAGAGTTTATATCCCATGTCAACAATGTATTTTCGATTGGTGTATATGTATCCCATATAAAAATCATTATGCCGGGGTAAAACAAAGAAAAGAAAGAGAGGATGGTATCCGGTTTACCTATCTAAGCTCTCTTTTTGATTATTTGTTTTCTCACTTCTTTCTCCACATAAGTCAATATTGAAAGCAATGAAAGGCATGCTAACCACATATATATCTTATAAAATGAGCAGTACTTGAGATGGGTGTTGGGTCAGGCACGGACTTACCCAACCCGTTACTCCCCTCTTCCACACACGCGATCAACCCGAAGTTGGTGAAGGTGCTCCGTTTTTTCTTAAATATCACTTCTCAGTTTTTTTGATCCAATGTCTTTAAATATAAAAAATCAGACTATGTTATCGATTAACGAAATCAAAATATGATGTGTTTTGTTTTAGATCAATTTTATGATTTTGGTTCTTTATTACCTTAAGAAAATATTGCATTGATTGTTTTTCGTTTGATCTCTTATTTGTTTCGTTTTTCCATTGATTGTTCCGTCGTTGTAATTCAATTGTTCAAGAAGGAAAATATTTGATGGAAAACAAGACAGATGCAAATATTTCCTGTATGTAAAGAGAATATAGACAAACCTATTATGTCTTTGGAGTTTTTCTTGTGCTAGCAAACCAATTTTCCCTTTTCTTATCTGTTTCTCTAAATAACCATTAACCACCAATCTTTTAACATGGATTATAGAATTTCTTCTTTCTTGGAAAATATGGTTGTGTTTAAATCTGATGGAACGTAATACTGCATAGAATTTCTTCTTTCTTAGATTCAGCCTCAAGCTCCTAGCAATAATTGTTTCTTTTTCGAACTCCAAACGCACTCGTTTTAAATAAGTGTGGCCCCCTATCATTCTCAGTCGTCCAAGTCATAGCTCGATCCGGATGATTCCGACCGCGGGATCATGGTCCCGGTCAAACTGCTCGCTTAATGACTCTCAAATCTCATAGTCAAACACCACCTTTTTTTATAACAGTGATTCTTCGTAAGACCACCCAAACGGGCCAAACCCAATAAAAAATGGAGCTAGACTGCGTCAATGGGCGATTCTATGTCAGTGAATGTGCTCATTATGCCATTCGATGCATTAGAATATGTAACTTACACGATACATGGTTCTTTGATGCCATTGCTACGCATCAGGCCACATGGTTGCACCAGTCCTGGATCCAGCATGTGTAATTATATATAATTAACTTTTGGAACACATGGCTTTCGCTCATACTTCCCCAAGAAGCTTTTTATAGTAATACATATCTGAATCCATCCAAACGAAGAGATCGATATCACATTCTAACATGTTTTTTTTTTTTTTTTTTTTTTTGACTAAAAAGGTTAAAATTTTATTGAAAAAGAAAAAGAGAATACAAGAGAAGAAGACGCCTAAGCGCAACAAGAGAAGGTCGAAAAAGCCGACCCAACCAAACAAATTGTCACAAAGCTAGCAAACCTAACAAACTAAAAGAAAAGTTCAAGAGCATCACGGGAATTCTACAGCCTTCTTCTTGGCGAAGCTCTTTTCCTCTACCTAATTTCTCATCGCTCGGACCCAAATCCTTGTCTCGCTTTCGAGGATTTGTATCTATCTACGATGCCACCAAAGATGTTTTTTTTCGGCTTCTTTATCTCCAATAGGTGCTCCTAGCAAGGAACTTAGATTCACTAGAGAACCTATATGTTGCTCTCTCGACATTGTTTTTCTTCGAGAGATATCCTCTAAAGGCTTCAACTTTTCAACACACAACTCTTCCACATCAGTTCCTTGCTCGGAATCCTCGCTTGCATCTTCACAAGTAACCACATCCTCATGGTTCTTCTCAACTTCGCAACATGTATCAACTGACTTGTCTTCTTCTTCTCGACTCTTAGGAAGCGCTTCCACCGTTTCAAAGATTAACAATTTCGTAACTTGCTCCTAAAACGCCAAAAGGGTTCAAATGACAAATTGGAGTTTGCTTTGGTTTGAAATACCTCTTACTTGATTCTTTATTCCTTCTAGTATAAGTCTTGCTTTCAATAAACGGTTCTTCATTCAGATCACCACTCTCGCCATTTTCTCAAAAGCTCCTACACCATCTACTACCATTTTGCTGGTTGGGTTGCACATCAATGGGTGGGATGAGCACATCTACGTTCACAATATTCACACCTCCATCATTTTTTCTCAATTGATGTCTCCTTAGAAAATGACTGGCTCTTCTCTAGAGTCGCAGAGGTTTGCTTCTTCCAGGGAGTCCCGGGTTTTACTCTTAGCCCCATTTAACGAACATATGTTGCTAGAGTGGCCAAAGGATGAACAAAGAGCACACTTCGAGGTTTCCATTGATATTCCACAGGAGGTTCATAACAAATTTTCCATCAACCCACAAGTGGGAATTGAGTTGGGAAACTGTGGAGAATCGATGCTAATCTCTACAAGCACTCTAGCATACATAAGCCTAGTTTTATTCCGAGTGCACTCATCCATCAACAATGGTTTACCTACAAAGCTAGCAATTGGACTCAAACCTATATTGTTCCAGAGATGAAGAGGGACATTATAAATCATAATCCACACAGGAATAAACTTCAATTGTGCAATGGAATTTTCAATCCATGGACTCCAGGGTCCGACAATAAACAGACTCTTACCAATGTAGAAAGCCCCCTTATCTAAGGCTAAATTCATATCATCTACATTCATAAATTTGAAAACAAATGAATTGCTACTGTGTAAAGTAATTGATACCTCTGATTTCGTCTTCCACAGTTCATCCATTGCTTTTTTCACCATCGAGAAAGGAAGTTTTCGACCTACACAAAGACCCAATCACTAATTCCTCACAAGCTTTAACTTCCTCTTGGAGAATTTGAAGAAATTGACACCCCTTCTTTATCCCCCATCATCACCGCAGTTGATAAATCATAGGACCGACTTCATTACTCTTCCCATTCTCATTCTCATTCGGTAAAAATGAGGACCAAACACCATTCAAACCCAATTTGAAAATGGATCTAGGGTTTTCTATTCGACTTCCATTTTCACCCAAAGAGTTACTCAACTAAGGAAATCAGCTAACCCCAAGTTCAAATTCTCTTCAATTGATGATCTTTGCTCTTCGTTTCGCTGCGAATCACTCGAAGAAGCTAAAGAAACAACCTCCATCACGGAAAAAATGGCGGAAGCAGAAAACTCAGAGAAACCTTTTGAGTCTCTGCCACGTCATCAGAGCTATTTTTTGTTACGCGTGGTTCTCCCTTCTAACATGTTTGTAATTGTAGTATTGTTTGGTACGAACTGTTGCCTGTCATATGGTCCTGCAAATTAAATCCATAAACCCTAAACAAAATAAATGCGTAACTAATAAGGAGCCCCGCAAAAACCTAAGATATGCCGAAAAAGGAAAGCGGTGCCCAAATGATAATTCTAACGGTGTTCATCTAGGTCTTCCCTAAAACTTCGGATACAACCGCACCGTTTGGGCGTAATTCTCAACAACAAAAGATATATAATCTTTACTTAGGGATGTATGTTCCTCTCATGGAAACAGGGACGCCATTCGCTTTTTATTTCGTTAACCTTGTCATCTCTAAGGGCCGATGAGTAAGGTACCGCTTACTCAACAATACCCGTATGAGTAAGGTAACTTCTTCGTAATTATTCCTTTTGCAATCTTCATAGGAAATTGTGACTACTGCATCGAGAAGCTCATCCTCAGTTGTCAAAAATAGTTTGCTCTTTGTTTGCGCAGAAGTTGCTGTTGTAATTCCTCCATCAATGTAACTCAAAAGATTTCTCAGATAACTCAAAAGATTTCTCAGATATTGATTTTCAGCCATACCGTGGTCCATTAAACAGAAACAAAACATACATCAACAAAAAAAATTAAAACACAAACCATCACCATGGTTAAATCCCATACCATTAACATGATTAATGAATCACACCAAAGAAACATAGATCTTTATATAGTGAGAAAATAACCATTAACATGGGTACTTTTATATATGGAATGTCTAATTATAACTCCACACATAAATTCGGTATATTAAGTAAGATATCAAAAGATCTTATATATATATAATTTTCCAGCTGGGAATATACATGGATACTTTTATGTATGGAATGTTTAATTATAACTCCAGACATAAATTCGGTATATTAAGATATCAAAAGATCTTTTTATGAATAAGAATGGTAGAAATTAAGATATCAAAAGATCTTAGTATCAATAAGAATGGTAGAAAACTTAGTTAGTATTGAAACCGTAGATTAGTTTATCACAATAGATTCGCGGATTTAGAACACTGCACCAAATTTCTTGTAGGATCAGAATATCGCAACACCAATACTTCGCGAGATTAATAAACGACCGCATCGCGAAGGAGTCGCATGGAGGTAAATAAATGATGTAATAGATGACGACAGTCAGAACATGAGAAAAGAGTGAAGACTTGGCGAGATTTAGGAGTGTCGCAAGGAAAAACATTTATAACACTCGCGACGCTTCGCGAGTTATTCCCGAAAATAAAGGACAGCTTAGCTGTCATCCACTATGTAATACCCTATATAAAGGGTTGAGTAAGTCTGTTGTAGGGGAGGTCCTTTCGAATGAAAAAGCAAGTCATTAGGAGAGAGAAAATTAAGAGTGATTGTAATTTCTTTAGCTTTGTTCTACATTTCTTTGTAAATCTTTCAAGAAAACAATTAATAAAACACATTATTATTCATCTTCAAATGGATTGAATAAGCAAATTGAGTGAGGTATGTAGTGTAGGATTTCCCGCAACTACATATGCGCTAGAAACAGGACCGAACAAGATTGAAGATCGAAGAGTACAATTAAAATCGTTTAAATCAAGAAAATGAGAAAGGAAAATGTTAAGTCAGATGAGATTGAGGAGTTAAGAAGTAAGGAACATAATGAAGATATGGAATACAATTCAATTACAAAAGCAAAGGTTAATGAATTCCACGAAAATATTAGAGGAAGGATACATAAACGAGATTTTGAAGGAAAGAAGATTATAGATGAGGAGAAGACATCGTCTTTGAAGGAATGGGAAAAGCGAGAAAATAACGTTCACAGTAGTAAATACCTAGAGAAAGTTTGAATCATATATCTCCACTAGTGATTACAATAAATGCAAGCGAGAAAAGAGAAGAATCACTGAAAGCGTTGGAAGAATGGGAAATAAACAGAACTTTGGTGGATACGGGGAGTTTGGTGAGTATCATGTTTTACCATACATACAAAAAATTAGGATATAAAGATGAAGAAATGAGTTCTCCCTTATATTATATTCATGGTTTTGGAAAATCTATAACAATACCTAAAGGGGAGATAAAATTACTAATTTTACTTGGAGAAATGAAACACAAGTAACATTAAGTATAGTGGATATGGAATCGCCGTACCACATATTGTTAGGGAGACCTTGGGTACATGCAATTAAGGCGGTAGCGTCAACACTCCATCAGTGTATCAAATTTCCTATGCCGAGTGGAATTGGTGAGATCAGAGGAGATATTGATAAAGGAAGAATATATCATCGAATCGAGGTAAAGCATTATGAAGAGCAAGTGAAGAAGCAAAAAGATCGCAGAAAGATGATAAAAGCAGCTAAGAAAGAAGAAGAGTTTAGAATTTACATGATAAGAGCAAAAGAGGGAAAAGGAATACCTGGCGAAACCATGGAAAAGGGGAGTGAGTTCGCGAAGGAAATGAGAGGACCAACTCCTATGGGAGAGCCAAGTCTAGCTATGTCGCAGTGAGAACAAACAAAAGAAGTGAATATTGGAACCGAGGAGGAGCCTAAAATCTTAAAAATTGGGACTAAAATGGAAGCGGATGAAGAGAAAAGAACTGTTGAGTTGTTGCGAGATTACAAAGACATTTTCGCATGGGATATGGATGAAATGCCTGGTATAGATCCATCCGTGGCTTGCCATAAATTGAAATCGACAAGAATGTAAAACCCTTTAAACAAAGAATTAGAAAGATCGCGACAAAGATATCATCCTTAAATAGAAGAAGAATTGCGAGAAAATGTTGACGCAGGAATTATTAGACAAGCAAAATATCCCGAATGGATAGCAAATATGGTTATAGTTCCAAAGAAGAAAAAAGGAATAAGAATTTGTATAGACTTTACTTGATCTAAATAAAGATTGTCCTAAAGATAGTTTCCGTTACGGATATTCCATGATTGGTTGAAGCAGCGGCAGGAAACGAAAGGATATCTTCTCTTGATGGATACAAGGGTTATAATCAAATTCCTCTCGCCGAAGAAGACCAAGAACATACTGCTTTCTTTGCTCCAAGAGGATTGTACTGTTATACAAAAATGCCATTTGGTCTGCGAAATGCTGGTGCGACATACCAAAGGATGGTGGAGAAGGTGTTCGCGAGATGGATACATAAAACGTTGGAGGTATACGTAGATGATATGTTAATAAAAAGTAGAAAAGCAAAAGACCACGTACAGGATTTGAAAGAAATTTTTGAACAAATGAGGCAATTTAATATCAAAGTAAACCCAGAAAAATGCACTTTTGGAGTCGCCTCTGGAAAATTTTTTAGGGTATATTGTATCCAAAGAAGGAATTCAAGTCGACCCGAGAAAAAAGTACAAGCAGTTCGCGATATGCCAACACCGGCGACAATAAAAGATGTTCAAAAGTTTAATGGGTTGTTAGCTTCGCTAGGGAGGTTCATCTCGCGATCATCTGACAAATGCAAGTACTTTTTCAATATCCTTAGAAAGGGGTCGAAGTTTAAATGGACAGATGAGTGCGAGAAAGCCTTGCAAGGAATAAAAGAACATTTAATGGATATATCAATTTTGCAAAAAGCGAGAAGAAGGAGAAGAATTGTTGATCTATCTCGCGACAACCTCGCATGCGTTAAGTGCGGTGTTACTGCGAGTGGACGCGGAGTAGAAAAACCAATTTATTACATCACAAAACTTTCAACGCCAGTAAAGGAATTACTCAAAAATTGAAAAACTAATCTTGGCATTAGTTTATGCAACATTTAAGCTTCAGTATATATTTTCAAGCACATGTTGTCAAAGTGGTGACAAAAGTACCAATAGAATCGTTGATGAAGAATTCAAAGAGGTCGGAAGAGTTGAGAGATGGAATGCTCAAATAAGTCATTGCAAACTCAAATATGAAATACTATCTTCGCCAAAATCACAAGGTTGTCGCAGACTTTCCGCAGAATTTCCTTTAGAAGAGGATGAATCAGAGAGAAGAAATGATGGATGTAGAGGAAGAACATGGAGATCCGAAAGATTTGTTAACGGAACCAAATAGATGGGAAATACTAGTAGATGGGTCATCAAATGGAGAAGGAAATGGAATAGGAATTGTTGTGATATCGCCAGAGGGTAATAAAATAGCTCTTTCTTTCAGATTGGAGTTTGCATCAACAAATAATGAAACAGAATATGAAGCTATAATACATGCTTTGCGATTTGCAATAGAAATGAAGCTGGAGAATGTAAGGATTACTAGTGATTCACAATTGGCAATTCGCCAGATTAAAGAAGAATATGCTATAAACGAATTGTCTTTGCAAAAATATAAGAAACTTGTTGACGAGTTGTCGACGCAGATACCAAGAATAAAGTGGAGACATATATCAAGGAGAAATAATAGGCTCATGAGACGCTTTTGCCTTTATATCAAGTATGATGACAGATCCGGTTGCGAGAAATATTAAAATACAAACACTTTTGATGCCGTCAATTGACAAAGAAGAAGAACAAGAAACCGATGTAATGGTAGTAGAAGATGGAACACAAACACTCTGCGAAGAAGATTGGAGAGCGGAGCTTCATGCATATTTGATGACGGGGAGAAACACCAAGAAATAGATTGGAGACACACAAATTGAAAAGCCGTGCAACAAATTATGAATTAAGAGATGGAGTACTATACCGACGATCCTTTAACGGGCCTTCACTTAGATGTTTAACAAGAAAGGAAGGGGAAATCATATTAAAGATGTTGCATAGTGGGGATCTTTGGTAATCACAATGAGAGGAAGATCTTTAGCATATAAAGCAAAAATGCGGGGTTATTATTGGCCATATATGCATGAGGACGCGAAACAAGTGTCAAGGCATTGCGAGGATTGCCAAAGGCATGGGAAGAAAATACATGCACCAGGAGCTCATTAAATTCTTCAACAAGTGTTTGTCCATTTGGAAAGTGGGGATTAGACATCGTAGGACCATTTTTACCAGAACAGGACAGAGAAGATATTTAATCGTCGCTCTGATTATTTCACAAAATGGGAAGAGGTGAAAGCGGTACAACATATTCGTGATAAGGATGTTTTTACTTTCATATTTGAGAACATTATATGAAGATTTGGGGTTCCAAAGACGGTTGGTATCCGACAATGGGAAGCAGTTTGAAGGACAAAATATAGAATTGCTACTTAATGCATTTCGAGATACGGTGTGGGAAATCAACTCCCTCTATACCCAGAGCTAATGGTCAGCGAGGCGACAAACAAAACAATAAAAGAGATATATTGAAGAAAAAATTGGAAGGATACAATAAAGGATGGTGCGAACAAGTACCCAATGCGGTATGGGCTTATAATACAACTAGAAGAGAAGCTACAGGCATGTCCCCTTTTTGTTTAACATATGGGGTTCAAGTCAGTACTCCCGTGAAGTTAAGATTCCAACTACAAAGAAAGAAGCTTGGGAGAAAAATCTCGGTCATGGGTAATATCTTAATCAAGTTAGATGAATTAGAAGAAAAAGAGAGAGAGAGCACTACAAAGATATGGAGAATTACCAGCGAAGATTGGCAAGAGAATATAACAAGCGTGTCAAGATACGTGAATTTCAGCCAGTGACTTGGTGCTTGCGAGAAACACCTATATATCAGCGAGAAAATGGTGGCAAGCTGGCAAGAAAATGGGATGGACCTTATATCATCAAGGAGATAGTTGTTACAGGGCATATAGATTAATGGATCCTGAAGGCAAAGATGTAGGGCAAAAACTAGATAGATAGCCGTGGAATAGGTTATATCTTAAGAAATATTACCCATAGAAGATGGAAGAAATGGAACGAGCTTTTGTGATGTAATGTTTTCGCGACGTATCGATTAAGTAGATCAAAGGAAATAAAGCAAAATTGTGCGATGACCTCGCAAACAGAATGAACGCTTGAATGAATTGACAAAAATGAATGAGTGAGTGAATGGGACAAACCTTTATGGCGTACACCCTAGTTCGCGAATGATATTTCGCAAGAGGAAAATGTAAGACCTAAAGTACGTCATATAAGGGGGAATCTCTTAACATGGCTCGGGTGGAAGGTTACACCGCTCCCGAAACCGGGTCATGGAGATTTGGGGCCCATAAAAGCCTATCGGGGGAGATACCTTGGATTTCCAACTATATATATAAGGTTATACCCCGGTTGGACGCCGAGGGTCTCTTCCAAGGAGTCGAGTGTATGACCAAGGCGCCGAGGTACACGGTTGAGTCAGAGTGCGGGGAGCATGGAACTTCCTTACCACTCTTGACAAGTCTTGGCACATGCCGCACTCGGCCCGAAGAAAACTCCACTTAGGGTGTAGTCTCGTAACCATAAGCCCTATAGGTATAAGGGATAAGAGACTGTAAAAATAATCGGGTTGTTGTTAAGACCGGATGGGAGGAGCTAGTCTTGTATGGCCGATGTACGCCTCCTTGAAGGGGCAACCAGGGGAGAAGATAAGGGCGGCACCCTCCATTAGGGGAGCTGATAAGTGTCAAAAGACGCAAATGTCATGAGGCTTTATTCTCGCAAAGAGAATTTAGGTTTGTCATATTTGTGCAATGATCTGCGCAGAGGCAATAATACTAACGCAAGGGTAAGACAAGATCAATGGGTTTTTACACGAAAGTGTAAGAACGCCCCTGCGATTTCGTCGCAAAGACAACAATGTCGCGGGATTTTATGGTCGCAAGAACATTTAAACCTGTCATATTGTCGCAAATATAATGTCCTGCAGAGGCAAAAATACTTAAGAAATGATAAGACAAGGTCAATGGCTCATTACATGAAAATGTAAAGACGTCATGCGATCTTGTCGCAATGAGGGGTGGCAAAATAAGACCTTTACTTAGGAAGGCAAAATAAGACGACACAAATAATGATAAGGCAAGATCAATGGGTCATTACGTGCAAATGTAAAGACGCCCGCGATCTTGTCGCGATAACAAAAGATTCAAGAAAGATCTTTAAACATTTTGAATATGGGCAATTGAAATCTTTTCATCGCAAGAAAGATTACAACAAAATACTTAATGGAAAATAAAGGAATTGCATAATAAGGTGGCGAGATGAGTTCTTATAATAAGAAAGAAATAGAAACTAATTCATCCAAAACCGGACTTAGTACTTTACAATCAAAAAGAAAAATTCAACAAAGTTACAAAGAAACTTAATTCTCTATATCAACTTGCTCAGCTGAAGGAGATGGTAAAGATTCTTCAACAATCTTGTCACCTTCACCCTCGCCAGTTGAAGGGTTTTCATCGTAAATTTTTTTGCAAGGTTCCTTATTGATAACTTCATTATTAGCGAGATCTTCGCAGCTTTCATAATCATAATCACTGTCGGGGAGAGTTGGGTACTTCATCATCTTCAACATCCAATGGTTCAACATAGACAGATCAAGGGATTTAGAAAGTAAGATATTATTCACAAGAACTTCGCTTTGGGAGGAAATTGACGAAGAAGTGCTTTTTGTTGATTTCTACTCCGGATATCTTTAAGATGATTAAGGTAGTTAAACCTCCTCTCCGGCTCCTATCGCGAGATTGGGCAAGGGAAGCAACTAGAGTTGCATTTTCCTTGCGAATTTTAGCATGCGCCGCTTCCAAAGTAGATAGCGAAGAGTGAAGATTATTCTCGATTCTGCAGAGTAAAGAAAGACATTAAAATTATAAGATGGAAAGTGGTATAAAAATTAGAAAAGAAAAATAATAGAAAAGGCAAGTCAAATTTTATGACTACCTTCCTTCTCGCGAGACAAGATATTGAGTAAGGGCCAAGCAATTATTCCCCAAATTTTCCATGGCATTATCAAAACCATCACCGACAAGACCTTTTAACCGCGACCATAAAATCTTTTCGTTAGAAATCAATAACTTATTTTGATTCGCAAGAGAAGAATGGGATTCTTTTAACTTGGTATAATCATCCTTGAGTTGGTTGGTTTTCACACTTAGATTTATTCTATTCGAATAAGTTTATCTCTTTCAATGGTAGTCTCTTCAAGTTTAGTTTTGGTGAGGCGGATAGATTGTTCTTGCTCATTCAATGCTTTTTTACAAGCATCAAGTTGTTGCGAGGATATCGCCACTTTATCCAATAAAGCTCGCTTCTCTTGCGATAAAGTTCCATTTTCATCTGATAAGGTTTCCAACTCCAAATTAGATTTATTCAAAACATATGAGAGACGCGACACTTCATTACTTAATAATTCTTGATTTTGAACTAAGCAGATGTTTTCTTGAGAAAGATTATTTATTTGATCCATAGAAAATGTATGGAGATTATCCAAACGATTATATTGCTCCATCCAGCGTCTCTTTCCACTCGAGTTTCTTCTACAATAGATTCCAGTTGATATATCTCCATCTTACGTTTCTGGTGCAAAACTTGAGAGGCGAACCAAGTTTTTTTAAAAAAAAAAAAAAAAAAAAAGGGGGGGAGGAGAGATACCTTTTAATTCTTCATTTTTCTTGCGAAGGTTATCGCGATCCAGCGAAGTATTATGAAGGCTATTTTTCAAGGTCTTAATTTCTTGTTCCAAGGATGCTCGCGATATCGTATCGGAACCAAAGAATTTACCCAAAGATTCGAAAACACTAGATTTGGTGGGATTAGTGGAGGCTTTTTTAACATCATTCATGGTATCGATAAAATTTTAAAAGCTATATCCATCCCTTCTAAATTTTCTTTGCTAAGAGAGATAGATTTTGAGGAGAAGGAATAGTAGAGGAAGAAGGAAAAGTTGAGTCACCCATGGTTATAAGACCGCCGATTGGAGAAACCGATCAATAGGTGGAGGCGAGGTATAAAGTAAAAGTGGGAAGAGGCGTGTCTGAAGAATTTCATTCACGAGAAAATTCGGGTGGATGGATTTATCCTGCGATGATATCGTAGGGAATGGTACATTATCTTGCGAAGAGGTCGCTACTGGTAGGAGATTTGCCTTGTGAAGATAATGTAGGGAAAGTAGAATGCTTGAATCCCGAAAAGGAAGTGGTAGGAGAGCGCAGCAGAGGCATCGGGTTTATTATGGCGAAGCCTTTTGGGAGATCTATCATCATTCTTATCATCCTGCGAATAATAAATCAATTGAGAAACGAGAGGCAATAAAATTGCTATTAAAGGAGTAAATATTTCTAAAATACCTTACTACTCGTAGGCTGTTTTTTGGAAGCGAGAGACTTCAGTTGCGAAGAAGATTTTGGTTGCGAACTAGTAGGGATGTTAGGGTTCACCACGGTAAACTTAAACGGGTTTATTCTTGCTTTGAAACAAAAATGGTGAAAGAAACATCAAAAGAAGAATAGAATCAAGATGAAATAATTTCAATAAGGAAGATCAATCAAGAGAATAGTCAAAATCAATGAAATTAACGAACCTGGATGCCATGAAAACGATAACAGAAAGATAATAAAAAGAAGACGATGAAGATGAATAGCAGGAAATAGTTGCAGACGATGAGGAAGATAGAGAAGAAGAGAAAGAATGTTTTTTACAGGCAGTTTTCCTTTAAATAGAAGAAAAAAGAGTGACCGGATAACATTAAATATACCGGTAAAAGGAGTAATTTAGACACGTGTAAACGGTCATCCCAAGATTCAAGGAATTAAATTGAAATAGATTTCAGTGGAAAATTGAAAATATATTACTTCTTGTTCACTTCGCAAAGATTTGGAACTTCGCAAAAGAATAGAGGCAAGTACGTACTTTTCAAGTCCAGTATTCTTTCACTCGTTCCTTCATCAACAAATGTCAAAGATCACCACAAGTAACAAATTTTTTCCTTAAAAATCGCTCTCCAAGCAATATTCAAGGGAAAAAGAGGCAAGATGTAGGATCGAATATCGCAACACCAATACTTCGCGAGATTAATAAACGATCGCATCGCGAAGTAGTCGCATGGAGGTAAATAAATGACGTAATAGATGACGGCACGGTCAAAGAACATGAGAAAAGCGTGAAGACTTGGCGAGATTTAGGAGTGTCACAAGGAAAAAACATTTATAACACTCGCGACACTTCGCGAGTTATTCCCGAAAATAAAGGACGGCCTTAGTGTCATCCACTATGTAATACCCTATATAAAGGGTTGAGTAAGTCTGTTGTAGGGGAGGTCCTTTCGAATGAAAAAGCAAGTCATTAGGAGAGAGAAAATTAAGAGCGATTGTAATTTCTTTAGCTCTGTTCTACATTTCTTTGTAAATCTTTCAAGAAAACAATTAATAAAACACATTATTATTCATCTTCAAATGGATTGAATAAGCAAATTCGAGTGAGGTGTGTAGTGTAGGATTTCCTGCAACTACATTTCTATTTGAATGTTTTCCCTTGTATCAAAGCTCTGATATCATCTCCATATCATTCTTTTTTTTATTTGATAAGACAAGTAAAAAAGTGTCGATAAATCTGTAATGATTCAGTATATAGTTTCCACCAAGCTCGTGAGTAAAAACCGACGGAAACATGAATGAAGATTCATAAACATGGGCAATCTATGTATGAATTTCTGAAAAACTTGGCATTGTATATAAATCAAATCAACAACTAACCACCCTAATCAACCATTTCAGAACACCAGAAACAATACAAAAGGGATAAAAAAATGGTCTCTCACAAATTAACAAATTCAAATACGTAGGTTTTCTAACAGTAAGCTTATTGGCCACACCTTTGCTAAATTGAACTGAGCATATCTACCACACTCATAAGGTAAGCTCCTAGAATAAAAAAACACGATCTGCATCACTACCTACTCCAAAAAAATTTATCTGTTCTCCAGAACTCGTCTCCTAATATTATAAATTGGTTGATTTTAATCTTTAAGCTTGTCAAAAGTTAAGAAAGCACTTATTCGAGCCCTTAGATTCTAAAAGCTAAGAAAACACAAATAAAATGCCAAAATTGTAATATGCTTAGCAGCAGAAAAGACGGAGTCGCCAATATACAACCATTAGAGTGGAAAACACACTCACATTATGATCCATAAGATGAAGCTCAAGATCCCATACTTTCCCACTATTCTTGTTTCCACATCTTCAAAGGAGAAGCACACACATAGATGATTCGTTGAGATAAATGATTCGTTGTTTCTTTCTTAAATATTAGATTAAAATTGGTGATTACAAAACCCAAAGTTGTTGGCATATTTTCTGCTTTGGTGGTTGTGCGAGCAAATCAACGATTGTATGGTATACTGATCTTTGTAAGAGGATGGTTTCTCAATGTGTACACTCATTGACGTGAAAGCACACACATAGATGTATTCTCCATTTTCATCTACACTTTCGCCTTCATATTTTGCTCCATGTTTCATCTCACTCGTTGTGGCTACTGAGAATTCGGCTCCATCTTTTGCTCCGTCCTATGACTTAATCAACTCATAACCACCAATTTTTTACCGATAAAAGAAAACAATTTGCTCCATGTTCACACAATAAAGTTACTTAGGATTTGAGCTAGGAACTCGTCAGCATCAATTCTTTACAAAAAATTCGACTATCGCAGGCATCTCGTTATCGCTCATTATTCCTTCATAAACTAACCCTACATCACTGATACCGAAACACATATTGCATCTTTGCCCCTTGAAACATACCCATTTGTGGTTCCAGTAAATAAATATTTATTTTAATGCTCATTATTTATTTTCCAGACCCCAGATACCCTGCCAAGTCAATGTGGATGACATGGTATGAATATTCGATCTTATTGTATTGGCATATCTTTTACTAAGTTAGTAGTGGTTTCCATGCCCCAAAGAACATTATTTGACCTTTGCCGATGGCATTATTTGACCTTTTGGGAGTGAGACTGTAATTTTAAGTCACAAACGTAAGCCTTATAATTGCATTATAACTTATAAGCTTTCTGCCGTAACACCACCATATAAGCCTTCTGTTGTACCACCATTTTTATTTTACAAACTTGAAGAACCTGTACATTTGAAAAAATTATCAGAATAAGAAAATTAGGGCCTCGCTGCGTAATATCAAAATCAAGTATATATTGATATACTGCAACAGTCACAAACCAACAAATATACCACTTACATGAGGATCACAGTTTGAGCAATAGTCGGTCTGGGTACATTTCACTTGAGCGAGTACATAAGAGTTACATAGGTGGTTGGAGCCTCAGAACAGAGAAATGTTCATCAGAAATTCTTAGATTACCAGACTCCTTATCTACGAAAGATCTTATCTACCGAGAAGGCAAATGAGCAAAGATCTTATCTACCAAGAAGGCAATGAGCATTTGTGCACTGTCTTTAGTAATCCTATAATTCCTACTCAGTTTTTCATATGTCATGGCCACTAAGTTGTCCCGCCCTGACAACGTATGCTAAACCCAAATAACCAAGAAGTTTGATAGAACATCGATGTTTTCCATCCAACAAAAACATAGAGAGATATCGGGCGAGCAATCCTAACGGCAATCACTCATCACGTGTGGCTTTCCGTTCCCTAAAAAAAAAAAACCTTTGTCTATCAAATGATTCAAACTTAATTTGGCATCCCACCTGTGCGAAAAAAAGAAAAAACAATCGTCTAATATATATATATATAAAAGATATTTAACTAACAGTAGATTGAAATCGAAGATAAGTGTAAACATATATATTAAGATCAAAGAAGTGGTTCTCGATCTGGGAAAAAATGATAGATTGAAAGACGAATAATAGACTAACGATGGTTAATAGAGCTTACAATAAAAAAAAATCTCCCACATTCTTTATCCCATCACTTCCACCTCTGTTAGATGGTGGTACTTTGCAAATAGAGAAACGTCACTGTGTATTATAAGAAACTAGGGTATGACCCGTGCCGTAACGGCACGGGCTCTGGGTTGGCGGTGGTGTTGTCGTTTCCCAATGTTAACTTCTAACATTTGACCTATATATTCTTGATTGTATTGAACTTAGCTGGTTTATATTCAATAGCGTCTCAATAACGACAACATCAGGTCGTGTTATTACTCTTACAAACATAAAACATTATTTATGGTACCGGATTTTAGGCAATGTGCACAATACTGTGCATCGTGAAAAGAACACTATGGTTTTGGTCTTGATTTTCAACTGATAAAGAATACCAATAGTTGAAGTGAGATCAATACCACATGGGGAATATTACCACACTCATTCGAATAACATCACAATAGCTTCATTACCTCTCTGTCACATGACTCATCTATTACAAACATCGCTTACAAATCTGGAGCTGGGTTAGAAAATGGTAAGGTAAACCAAATCATAATCCTATCCATTTCCAAAAATTTCATCACCGTTGTGGTACCGATCAACAAATGTTGTTGCTTCTTTACTGTATAAAATTATCAACATATGTTGGTACTTCATTAGCTTCACTGAAATATTTTGTTCCGGCTAAACAGTAGAGCTTTAAACTAAACTGAAGAGACCTTTTCATTCCCCAAAAGTTGACTTCACCAACCATCAAACTTGTACAAAAAGAAAGAAATTCTGACTTGTTGAGATGGACAAAATCTAAAGGAAACAAATAGGGAGATAGTACAAATAACAACAAATAACAACAGACAATAATCTACTATATTAGTCGAGTCTTTAATGTAAATGTTGGTAGTACGCCATGAACGGCAGAGGAAAACTCTTGATCCCAGAATTAACTGGTGTTTGATGAATACTAATACTAAGTTTCGCTATTTCTTTATTGTAAAAACTGCAGTTACACAGAGACTCATGCTAGAGCTTATTCTAGAAGAAAAAAATCTCTGGGCATCCAAGGGAGTAACAGTTGCAAGGGAAGCTCAAAGGATTCAGTTACCTTCTCCAAGGCTAAACACCTGATATCTTCAAGCACCATCAGGTCATCATAACTCAAGGCATAATATGAGAAACTTGATGAATATCCATATCTCTACTCCATCATATCATCATAAGCATCCCTGTTGCGAAAGAAGAAAATTAAACTAACATATGAGAATTAGGCAAAGATGAAATGAACGCGAAGGAAAGTAAGGTAGTCAATAAACACCATTTGCAGCCTTTAATGAATAATAGTGACACCTCAATTACCATACAATAAGCTTAATGTTTCACATCTTAAGTGTATCACTCTCAGATCTAAGTTAATTCTACCAACAAAAAGAAACACTAAATATAATAGAGAAAAACGGTGGAGATGGTACTCACTGTTTGCTGCTCAAACAAAAATATTAAATTGAATGTTGCTTAATTTAATAGATCTTCTTCAAGTAACACCATAACAGTATATACTACTTAATTAACAACTTTAAGTGACCCTAGGCCATTTCCATATATACCATGGGAATCGGTAAAGTACTATGTACCCTTCTGGGGATAAATTATTTGCTCACCTACCTCTTGCTCGGCATCTTAGTATCTGATTTAGACTGGTCTGAGATGAATGCTTGAATAGGACCAAGTAACCAAAATCAAAATTTAACCAAATAAGTCTTCCACTTCTTTTTACTTGAAATTTAAGTAGCCAATAAATGATTTCAACTTAAAGTTGTGTAGGCTTGTAGAATCAACCCTACTAATTAAAATAAACCTTGCTTCTTGAAATTAAACCTAATTAAATTGGAAAATACTGAACTACCGTTAAATTCAGCAACAAACCTATAATTTTTATAAATGATAACCTAAAACAGAGAGGATTGAAGAGACGAACCAGAGTAGTTGAAAGTCAAACATTTCAGTTTATCTATGGAAGGCCGGGAAGATGTCACTTGGATACTTCAAAAACAAAAAATAGATAAATGGTAGGGAACTACATAGATATACATGGCCCTGATTCAAATTTAGAACAGTTAAGAAAGTGCCAAAATATGTGGTTAGCCAAAGTGACTCATAAATGAGTTAACAATTTTGGATGTCCAACAAATACCGCACCGTACATGACATGATTTATTGGACTAATTTGTCAAAAAAAAAAAAGGATGAACGTTTATAATCTAGCATAGACTACACTAAGTTAACAAATATGTATAAGTAGAAGCCACTGCTATTACCATGGGTGTTTGATCCAAGTTACTTGGTACAAATGCCAAAATGTGAACTTTAGTGTCCAACCCCTGTCATAAAAGTTTTTGCTTGCCCAATACTTTTTTTTGTGAGATCTTTTGTATACTTCGGAAAATTTGAGAACCTATAATACCACAAAAAATAAATTGATCGAAATTTAGAAAGATTGCCCAAATAACCGAAAGTAAGTACTGAAAGTTACAACTAAGAGGTAAAATAGCATATTATACTTCTTTGAGAATGCTGGTTTACTAAAATCTTCCCATGTGGTGACTATTTCGGGAAATACTCTATTCCATCTTTATATCTCAACTGGATACTAAAACCAATTTTGAAATACCTTGCATTTAGAAAGAAATGAGATGACGAACCATGTAACACGCAACACGAAAGTTCAACCGATAGACTGTTGCTAGCCAAAATTGGTACATGGGGCTTTTTCTATCAGAATCAGTCTAGTAATTTGCGGTCAGGTGAGATTATACCACCACTTTTGATTTATTCAACTATTCATCTAATGCCTAGATTCAACCATTAACTTAAACTTTTACAGCTTTTGAAAATTTGGGTGCTTCATTTTTGGTTGCAGAAACTAAAAACACAAAATAACAGTAAACATAAACTCAAACTCATGTTACATTTACACACTTAACTAACCTCTTTATTCTTCTTCGAACCAATCTCTAAATCTTCAGCAGAGCAATCTTCACAATTCACATGAAACAATTTGTGAAATAACAGATAACATGAAGAATCTTCTTTTTTCAACATTTGAGTTTCTCCAATCTTCATCTAGGCCTCTATCGCTATTGTCATTCACTCCTTCTAATCATCAAATTTCTCCTTATAAAATTTACCAAAAAAACAATAAATATTGGAATTAGAATTTGCATAGCAATCTTGAACAACAAACAAACAAAAATATGCATTGTTGCTTAAGGAAAAATAAATTAGAGAGCTCGTTTGGAGCTCCACCGGTTACTTTAGCACCACGAAGCAAAGGGAATTACCAATTATTTGGAGCAAAAATGTCACCTTAATTTTTGTTTGAGATACCCATTTTGAGAATGTTTTGGCGACGAAGGTGCAACAGGCGGTGTAAATGTTGGACCTGCATTTTTAGAGCACTAAAAAATTCTACACTACCATTTGAACAATACCCAATGTTTAACGAAACTTGATAAAAAAAAATTAAATGATTTCTCAAGAATTAAATACCAAAGAAACTTCATTAATTATCCCCTGCAAATCCTTGTGATCAATAATGTGCACATGTTGAAATCCAGCATTAGATTCATGATCTTCATATACAATCTGTGAAACTCCTGGGAATAAATAATACCAAATCAAAATTCCAATGAACCCACAATCATAAACAAACCAATTATCAAAAACCCCCCTTCCTAATTTGACCATTAAACACAAAAACAGGGTATTAAAAAGAAAGAGAGATAGACCTTGTTTAATAGTTTGTGTATTCTATCATATTTCATAAACAGTTGCAGAGATTTTTGAATGAATTGCATACTTCATATAATCTCATACGATGAATGAGAAATATGGTGGATGTTAATACCATTGAATGAGGGTTTTTTACTTTCGTTACAGAAGATCAATCAAAAACCCTAATTTTGGCATATGGAGATGGAGGAACTGGAGTGGTATGAATAAATTTCATATTATAACCCTAGCAAATGTGTTCATCGAAAAGGAAGTGCCTTTCGAAGAGAAGTGATCAATCAAACCTTAAAGCTAGGAAATTTGGGTTGCAGAAGTGGATCAAAACTGAAAACCTAGAAGGAAAGAAATCATTTTGACATCTCATCTGTATTTCAGTTTTCGAAACGTTCATTGCGTTGGGTTAATAGCGAGAGAAAAGGCGAGGATTGGTCATGCGTTACGTTTTTTCATAAATGAATCGTGCGAAATACTTAAGACGGTGGTATATTATTTGGAGGGTTCATCATGACCGTCCTTTATATTACCAAAATGTAAATCTCCCCAATTCTCAAAATCTAGGAATTATGATCAATCCGGATTGTCCTTTATGTTTCCAAACTGTAGAGAGCTGTCGATGTAGGAAAACACCATTGTCCCTTATAATATAGATAGAAACATCAGATAACTGTGAAAGAAAGAGAAGCATCAGTGAGATGTGTTTAAGAAAACTAATGGAAACATAAAAACGAAAACCTAGCCTCGGATTTTTTGCTATAATTCCAAAATGCAGAGGCACCAACCCAAATATTCCGAACCAAGTATCCTTGTATCATTTATATATAGCTTGGTAACTTGGATACTAAGAAATAATTGGCTTATTAAGGTAAGTAAAAATATATCCAATGGGCGTAGACCATATGGTAAGTAATTTTACTATTGTAAAAGTTATGGAACTTAATAAGATTTTGTTACATGTAAAGAATATCTCAAAAGATCTTGGTATCTATAAAAAAAAAAGGCAACCGTATGGTAAGTAAATTTATTTAAAACTAGGTGTTTAGCCCGTGCGTTGCACGGGCTTGAGTTTAGATTTCTTGGATATTAAGTGCTCTTTGTTGAACTATATTTACCACCACTTTACCCCTTAATTCTTAAATTGGTTGGCAGAGTCCTTCTGCCAATCAAAACACATTCCAAAACACATTCTTTGTTGTACAGTTGATCTTTGCACCAATCAAAACACAAAATATCTAGCAAATTAACATAATATATTAAAACAAAAATTTGCATTCCCATAAAAATATATATCTATATTATAAAAAGAAGTGGTGTTTGTCTATCCGGATATATCCGACCATCAATTTCGTCATCCGGCGGCGAGGATTGATAGTTGAGCGAGGTATATTTTTGGTCGTCGGATCCCCTTGGTTTCCTGATGTTGTCACGGTCCCAACAGTAATTTGAGACAAACTACTGGGTTTCCTCTTATAATCGGGTTTCCTAATTACAAACAAATTAACCTAATATAGATTTCGGTTCCTCAATATAATTGTATTTTTCCACATAAAGTCCACTGGAACCCATCATCCACCGTTATGATTAGAGTTGTATACGTGGGGAGATGACATGCATTGTCATATGTTAACCACGTTCACTAAAACTCGGTAGCATTATTTGAAAACTTCCAATAAAAAAATTGTATAGCAGTATCAGATATTGAAAACGATGTTCCATGGTTAACCATTGCCACCCTCAACTTGGCTCATTACATGTTGTGTGATTATTTATGTCTGATGTGAATTGTGAGATGCGTAATATAAACGTATCATAAATTTTCCGGCGGCGATAAACTATTAAAATGGAACGAGAAACCTTAGATTATTTTTAATGCGGTGACTACGATTAACCTTAGATTTTCTAATCCACGGCCGGGGCCGTAGGCCCCGGCCAAACCCCTAGATTTCTAAATCACAAACTAGACCAATTTAATCCAACCAACAAGACATCTACGGCATAGCCCCGACTATTTTACAGGATTAACTCCCGGGTCGTAGGCTAACTAAACGCGACCACAGTGATAACACGCCGACTAAAATTTTGTGGGAGGCTACTAATTGTCCGACCAAACAACAACAAAAATTCTGGAGGCCGGGGTGATACCTAGTATATATATATTTGAATTGGTAAATCCAGTATGAAAGCATTTCACCTGGAGGCTCGATGACCCATTGTTCAACCAATATGTGGAACCAAGAAGCAATATAATACTGAAAACTCTGTACACTGGTAATCACATCCCACCCATAGTGGAGTTTCCAAAATCATATAGTATATTAATTTTTATCCTCCAAGTCAATCCCCACGAAATCCGACACTTTTTAGTCACCCCACATCCAGGTCTCGAGTATGATGTGGCTACTGATTCAACCTACCCCGGTAACAAATACCAACTTTAATGCCAATGAACTAAGAAGATAGAATTAGCAGTAGTAGCCTAGGTAAATGACAACAACAATTTTTTTTTATCTTCTATTGGTATACACGTATGATAAGAGCATGAATCACTCTAGAGTACATAAATAAAATGCTATGAACCAAATACTCAATTTACCAATTCCAAATACAGTAAAGTTTCTTATTATAAAAGAGAGCTCGATAAGAAGATATACCTTGCAAAGAGGGATGCCATTAATACTGGTTCATTCCCACCATTGTATCATTTCTTTGGCAATTTCAAACTGAGCTTGTTCACTCAATTTCTAAAAATAGTTACGTCAAAATAAACATCGACCATTAAATGCTCATGAACAGCCCAGTACTGGCAAGAGTAATTACGATGGATAAACAAATTAAAACCATATTCATCGACGTAATTGAGAGCATTTACCCTGTAAAAATGTAAGGACTATTTATTGTGAGTCCAATTAAAAGATTCATTTCTCGCAAGAACTATCTTAGGTAAGCTACATAGTCACAAATATAAAACTACTTCCACTTAACAGATCATCACAAATATGAAAATGCTTCAAGCACATCACTGGAATTGCATGGTTAGTCTGGTCTATTAACTTTAACCTAGTTAAGAAATGAAAAAATAACATCGACAAATATAGCTTCAAAACATGGTAGGAAAAAGAAAAGAATACCTACCACCCTGAGTTGCAGAAGTTTTCATTAAGCGTACCAAACACATCCTCTAAAAGTCTTCAATGGTCAATAACTCTTTGAGCTATCACCAAAATAACCTAAAATTTAACCTAAAATTATTTATCAACCATAGCACAACAAACTTTTTAAGCTATTTGAAAAACTATGAACAGTTTCTAAACTACAAAAATAATAGGACTAACTCGCGAATCAAACCCATATGTGCAATTAAAGTTCAAATGTAATTAGTGTCACTTGTTCTACCACGGTTCAAACCCATGAGCACTGCTACTACTAAAGTGAGATAGGTAACCAAGAACGCCAACTTACCCAGCCCCTAACATACCGATAACTGGTCATGGCGTCTTTGTTTTTTCTAAAAGATATTGGGTTAGTGGTTATACATCTAATCATAGATGCTTCAAAAAGCAATTAATAATATTAGATGTATAAACACAAAACCAACTCAGTTAGGAGGCGTAGCTTGTGATATGCTGTTTCCGAATATATCCATAGTCATGCTTCAAAATGCTTACATGTCGTTAGTACATAAGATCAAATGAAGGATATGAAACCCGTAACCCTATTATACTCACCGCTAGCTAGCTTTTCAACCCGAAGATCAAGTATATACCTCTTAAGTGATTGCAACCAATGAAGATTAAGGTTTAAAGCCCTAAATGTATAAAATGAAGTTGTATGAAAAATTAAATTATCATTCTGACATTCTAACTTGAGTTTCTGAGCCAGACCATGCTTGAGTTCTCTTGGTAGCACATGCGATAAGTTTGCCAGTGCTAGTTACTGTTGACAGAATAGTTGAATAAGGAGAAAGTGAAGCACTAGCTAGTTTTGCTTTATATGGTTGTTGGAGAATCAGGTATCAGGCCACATATAACGGCACCCCGCAGTTTTCATGTACATCTGGAGTCCCTGGTTATTAGAACTCGATAAACCATGCACCAAGATGTTTGTTTACGTACTCTTGATAAAAGGACATGATCCAGCATATGAATTAACAACGGATTGTTAGATTAGAATGGCAATATAACTACAAAAATCAACAGCTTGTGGTCTCCTAAGCTTTGCCATCTCATTTGCGTCCCAGACAAAAGCATGTTAGCCATATGGGTTTCTGCGACACCAACAAAAGAAACAAAAACTTAATAAAAACCATCTTGAATTAACATCTTTTGTTCAAGAAAAATTACAAACGTTTTCGCATCTCGATGCCATGAAGAAGATCAAACGGAGATTAAAGAGACTAACTACCCACTTGTAATAACATGAAAACTCACCTAACTATTTTCTATATGGTTGGTAATCCATTTTTGAGGCTTGTGTCACATTCTATAAACTCTACTTATATATACTTCGGTTGTTTGTTGGAATTTCCGAATGCACCAACCAACTATATTTAATTTACATCATGGTGGTTTACGACATCATCAGCAAGCCATGACATTTATTCAACAGTCCCTGAACAAAACTACGAAGTGGCATTTTAGTTAGTAGATCATCCAAGCTACTTCTCTGATCGAAATGTTGAGGAAAACCATTATACAGAAAACTATATGGTCTAGAATTACTTCAGAGAGGCCTTACCGAACAATGGCATCACTTAAGCCACCACTATTAGAGGGCATTGCAGAGAGCCATTGTAAGCTGTACTAAAATTAATAAAGGGAGCGGAACATACATCATAAATGAGACTGAAAATATTGGAAAACTCAATATAATAAATATACTCACAATGGTACTTTCTACAGAAAAAGCATCCATACCATACCTACCTATTAACAAATACAAACCTAAGGCAAGTGTTAGAAAAGGGTGGAGTACAACTAATTCTGTAAAACATTGCGGATGGCTAAATCCATTACCTTGCATGACGCAACCACCATGAAGCTTAGCAGAAACTATGAAGTCCAGTCAAAACAAAAAAAAGGAGGTACAAAATATTTTAACTATATTACAGAAAATACAAAAATTTACGAATCATTCTGCGATCAGAAAATGAAAGAACCTTAATAGCATGAGTCAGAATTGGCTGTTACTAACTCCACCCATTTCACAAAGATTAATCCTCAGCTGCACAGGCTGCAATATGATAAAAAAACTCACACAAATTGAGGACATGCAATCAATTACATCGGTCCTTATATGATCACCCACTGAAAAAAAAAAAATATACAAAAAACATCAATCCTAAGAGATGTAACCGCAGACCCCAATTTTGGAATTAATATATTATCACTTGCAAAAGAAGAACAAAAGATATTACTTCAAAAGAAGAAGAAAAAAAAAAAAAAAATGATATTATCACCCGAGGAAGAATAATGATCAGAGCATGCAGGTAAAAGAGGCGGTGAAAGTATAAAGTAGGGTTTTAAGATGAGCTTTAATCGACAACTGCATGTCCTAATCTCAATCGTATACCTAAACTAAAAATACGTGAATTCTTAACAGATCAAAACTTTCCCAGAAGATGATCTAGCGTTTATGTGCGCAAAATATTCATTGTTCGCTAGAAAAACACGAAGAAAAGGTTATTAGGGTTTCAGGATACGAAATGGAACTACGGAAGAACGATTTGGGTGTTATATGAGGGGAACATTATTTAAATACCCTTACTATAGGGCCCCTTTCAAAATACCCTTATCAACTTATACAAACACCCCTAGACCTGAAAAAGCCCGAACCAAGCCCAAACCCGGATTATACAATTACTAAAAAGCCCTTTAATAAATGCAAATAACCGTTGGCAGCCAGATAAAACCCACGACTATTTTCATTTACCCCATTTCTTTCTCTCTCCATCTCTCTCCCTGTCTCTCACAGTTTCAGAAGAAAAAAACTGAAAAAAATTTGAAATCACCACTAAAAACTTGCAAAAATCAAATCAAATTTAAAAGAAACCTAATAGATCTGAAATTTTCTATGATTTAGAAGAAGAAATTCAAGCGAAAACAAAAGAAAAAATCAATTTAATTAAGTTTCGGAGATGAAGTGAGCGACAACAACAAAAAAATCGAAAGGTAATACATAGAATTTGTGTTTGATTTAGTTTAGTCATCGATGAATTCGATTTTTAGTGTTTTGGAAACGAAATCCTTCAAAAAATTTCTTGAAAAAATCGATTTATGTTTTCTCAATTAATGATTCATACTAATTTGCTTCGATTTCATGTTGCATGTGATGAAAAATCAACTAAACGATTTGAATCATTCATCGATAAAGAAGTAGAAGTCTTCGGTTTGAATTGTAAAGGTAAAACAAATTTTTATCATCGATTTTGATTGTTTTGCTTATGATTAGTAGTCTATTTTATTTCGATTTTAGGTTGTTGAAGTTATTTTGATTGAAGTAATTTCGAATCGGTTAGGGTTTTGAATTGCCGGTTGTTGATTCAGTTATTGAAGCATAACCATTTCATATACGATTTCTTGCATCTTGTACAAGGGTTTGATGGTTTATATAAGTTTTTGGTTTTAATCTGTAAGTTTTTGGACTTCAAATGCAACATAAGTGTCACAGAACATGTTATTTGTCATATTTGGAGGCAACTTATGAGTGTTTGATGGTTCAATATGCTACTTCCTAATGGTTCTAATTTACGCATCTTGTTTGATGGTTTGATGATATCTCGCATTTTGTTTCATAACTTATGCTAGTTGTTTCCATTTTTGGAAGCAACCGGTACTAGTTGCCTTCATATTCTTAGTCGATTGTGCATCCATGACTTATAAGTTGAAAACTAGTACTTGTTGTATGCCTTTGGAATGCCTTATGAATGCGATGGATCATGTTAAATTAGTACTTGCACATGGTAATGATTTCGCGAGAAATTTGTTGGCTAATTATGCTTTAATGATGAATGAAACATGTTATCGGTCCATTTTTGCTAGTTTTTGACTTCATTTGTAGAGACAACTCCTCGCTAGTTTCTCCCATTTTTGGAAGCAACTTAAGATAGTTATGCTAGTTGTTCCCATGTTTGAAAGCAACTGGTAGATGTTGACTTCATATGGTGATACTAATTTCATTGATTTACTATTTGTTCCCAGTTTTGCAAGCAAGCTGTTACTAGTTGCCTTTGTATTTTGGAGGCAACTTATGATAGTCGTTCCCAGTTATTGTCATTTTGGAGGCAACATAGGATAGTTTTTGTAGTTCCTCTTATATATGGAGACAACTTGAATTACTTAGCTATATTGAGGTATCATGCTAACTATTCCTATTGACTGAACAACATTAGTATGAAGAGGACGTCGCCAAGATTGAAGATAATGCCAACCACTCCGCAATGAATGCTCCCAAAGAACGAAGCAAACGTAAAACTATTGATATAGTTCAACAAAGAAAAGGTATGAAAAAGAAAACATATAAATCTTCTTTTGATTAGGCTCGCATCTATGTATTAGATGTTAATTGGATAGCTTGCATGATTGCGAGGTAAGAAGAAGCTAGAAACAGCGTTAGCATATAAACAGGTTATTACCATTGTTAGATATGAGTTACTACTTGTATAAAGTATTGAAAGACAAGCCAAGCACATGTGAAAGCCTTAAGAGAGTCTCCGTCTTGGGGTTTAGTTGAACCATTCTTTAAAGAAGAACAACAAAACAGCCTTCAAAAGACGTAACTATTTGAAAAGAGATGTATACACTAAGATTCCTCGAAGCTATAGAGATGCTTCTCGGTTGCCATGATAGTGTAGTAGTGAGGAAGAAGGTGAAAGTGGGATTTGTTTTTAATAAGAAGGTTTATGTTCAACAATGTTAGATGACTTTCTTTGTTTTCTTCAATGTTCAAAGAAGGCCTCGAAGATGATGAATTGAAGAAGAAACTCGAGTAAAGTAACTAAAGAGCACATAGATTTCTTGCATAAACATTTCCCCAAGACAAGGCAAAGACTACAAGATTACAAGGCAACAGATCGATATGGTGTTGAGAGAAGAAGTGAAAATGGAAAGGACCCAAAGATTGTTTCGATTTTCTTTGGCATGTGGTTGTGCATCGTGTTCTTCTTCACGGATACTAGTGGAGGCTACTTTACCCGAGAGATGGTTGCCATACTGTTCTCCATGCATAGAGTGTCGTGGCCAGACCACATAGTGAAATATTTGATGGATAATATCAAGAAACCAAAAGGAAAAGATGGTCTTAAACGTGTACCAGGTGCATACCATTTTGTTGGTAAAAAAAAAGAAATGAAAAATTGTTGACAAGATAATCTTGATCAAAAATGTTTTGAGAAACTTAACTAACATTTTAATTTTTTTTGTTTACAGTATTGGTTTTTGGAGCATAGCAACTACCTACCAAAGCGACAAGGATTTGAACATTCAATTCCAAGATTCACCAGGTGGCACCAACTAGATTTGTGCAACAAGTTGACGATAGAAAGGAAAGATAGTGGACAGGATTATGGTATTCCCTAAAGAATTTCTTTGTAAGTAAAAATTCTTATGCTACTTTAGTGAATCTTCATAAAATGAAAGCAACTTGCTCAAGTTGTCTCCATAAAATGAAAGTAACTTGCTCAAGTTGTCTCCATAAAATGAAAGCAACTTGATCAAGTTATGCATAAAATGAAAGCAACTTGATCAAGTTGTCTCGCATAAAATGAAAGCAAATTGATCTAGTTGGTTTCATAAGTTGAAGGATAGTTTACTCAAGTTGTATATTAACTTGCGACTACGATTTTCAAGGAAAAAAATGCCGACTAATTTGGAACTCTTGAGTTCTGAGATGGCATTCGAGACGAACCGACACCAAATGAGCAAAGACCGACTCACTTGCACGAATTGGTAGAAGAATTAGAAATAGAAAGGGCATTCAACAACTTTTTGTTGTACAATTTACTTCAAGAAGAGAGGCTAAATGCCAAATTCCTTGAAGCCAAAACTTTTCACTTCAAGAGATCTACTATAGGATTGAAGGAAGAGATGAGTTCTTAAGGAAGTTCATTGATGACAACAAGTTCCTTGAAGCGTTTATGAAGCCAACAAGGATAAAATTAATTTGTGAGATGATCAAAAGCAACACATGGCAGACGTTTACAAGAACTTGCAGATTGGGAGGATTTGAAAAACACACCGTAAAACCTCTCAAGGAGAAGAAGTACAAGCGTGGAGCTCAATGTTTTATGGTAGAAGAATCAACCGACGATCCTCTGAAAATGTGGCGAGCAAGAAGATAATGTAGGTGAAACTTCAAAGTGATTCAATCGAAAATGCTAGTAAGAGAGTGCGGTGAGCGAAGAAGAAATCGCCAAGATTATGAACAACAAAATGAAGATGTTGAAGATCACCAACAAAATGAGAAAGAATCCGTACTTAAAAAGGAGGTTGTTGAGGAAGTCAAGGCGACAGTAAAATGCGGATGAGACAATGCACATGACCGAAGAAAATCTATTCTTTGAATCAAAGAACACCACTAACCGTAATAAAGCCAACATTTTGAGAGAATATTCAACCGAGGTAGACATGCCCGATAGTTTGGATGAGTTCTTTGCGCAGAATGTGAATATAGACGAGATAATCTGAAAAATATTTTGCTAACATAGAGCAAGAACCAGTTAGAGAGGAAGGAGAAAAGGGGACTCCGAGTTGCACAAGTTGAGAAAGAGCATGCAGTAGAAAGGTAAGATGCATTTACTTTAGTCTTATGTTACTTTAGACCTGTTAGAGTAGATTATTCTTGAATGCAACTTGTTAGAATTGTCCAAGTTTATTCTGCAATGCAACTTGATAAAGTTATGTTAACTTATGGAAGCAACTTCATGAAGTTGCTTTCAGTTGTATCAAAAATATTGGAAGAAACTGCTCGATTTATTGTCCAAAATGTGAGATCAACTTCTTCAAGTTGCCTCAACTACTTGCTTTAGATTGTTTGTTGTGTTTTAAATGAAATTTTTAATGAATTTGTGGAAGTAACATACTCTCGATCGCACTGGCAAGAACAAAGAATGTGCGCAAGACAACTCAAATGAAAAGACATGTCCAGTTGCACCGGTGGATAAAGAAAATACATGTCCAGTTGAAAATGAGGAAGAGCAAGAAAAGACAAGTACAAGCAATGGAGGAGAAGACCAAGTTGAAAGAACAAGTGCGATTAAAATGGATGAGGAACCACTGGAGATGATAAAGAAAGGACAACTCCAATTAATCAAGAAGATGTAATAGAAAGGTAGATTCATTCATTTTTAAGATTAGATTGCTAAATTTAGTAGTAAATAATTAGGAATCAACTTATTCAAGTTGTCTCCATGTGATTAGAAATCAACTTATTCAATTAGGAAGCAACTTGCTTCAAGTTGTTTCCATATGTTTAGGAAGCAACTTGCTTGAGTTGTCTCCATACGTGGAAGCAACTTCCTTAAAGTTGTCTCCTCTCCTTGTATTCGGTGTATTATGTTTTTAATGAATTTTTTTCCTTTAATCCAAATTGCGGGGAAAGTAGGATATGCCGCACAAGAGAATGAGGGTGAAAAGAAAAATCGATGAAATGGCCGTTGTTCAACACACTCCAACATGTGTGCAAAAACAATACTTTGAAGGTCCAACTTTTGATTTGCATTTGGATTCTCCTAAGCAAAGACAAGTCCCATCTTCTCGGATAATTGAACCAAAAGCAAGTTGAAGATAGTGAGTTATCGAAAGCGAAGAGAAAGTCAAGAGAAAGTCGTTGTTGGTTTATTATTAAAAGAGTCAAGAACGATCCAAGGGAGAGGAAGAGGAAAAATTAGGAGATGAATTCAACGGAACGAGGTTTACAGAAAAAGAACAAGAAACAACAGGGACAAAGTGCGGTTATTGACTTGGAAGCAATCGAGTACATCGATCCAACACCTCCTCAATCAAAACCACTGTGCCCGCACAAAGTCTTAAGCTTTGGGGAGATTTAGCGAAGATCAACAAAAAATACTCCAAGAATTCTGCATGAGGATGCCCTGAAGGGTAAAAAAACACTAAGCCTTTTATCTTGCTAGTTTTATTTCTTGCGGTCCTTGATTTGCAATATTGATGTTTGATGCTAGTAATGCAACATCACATGATGTTTCTTGTGTTTTTGGATTATGCGAGGCAAACGGCTTGTTCTCAGAATAATGAATATCACATTCGAACTTGATTCATCCAAAATCTATTGGATGATCTCTATATCGATAGTGACATCGTAGAATTCTACACCCGGTATTCTCTGAAATCGAAGATGGAAAAAAGCGTTTACGCCAATAATCCATACAACAAGCATGTAATACTAAATACCAATCTTTTTGGTAAGTCACTTTTTATCCGATAAATTATGCACTAGTTAGTATTACAGATTTCATGTTATTTTGACTTGTAAAAACTTTTGCGAAATAAATTATATGTATCTTTTTGTTTTTAAAACTTTTTCAATGATGCTGAGAGATACGTGCAAATATGCATGGACAATGGAGACGAGAATGCAATAGAAACAAGTTTAGTAGCAGATTATGTGAGGGCTAATTACAAGTTGGATGCCAAGAACAAAATGCTGATGTTTCCTTTGTGCATGAACTCCCACCGGGTGTTCTTGGTATTACATGAAGGAGTGCGGAAGATATGCAACTCCATGAAACAAAGTCCATTGTTGTCGTCATTTGCATACACTTACAAAGCCACCGAGCAAAGTTCTAAATGAGATTGGACATCGAGACAAAGGTGGAAATGAAATTGTTCACACATTGAAGGTTCCTAAAGTGCTTCAAACAAGAACAACATTTACCCGATCGCGTTAATATTTGTTTGTGTCTTTATGAAGATGTTGGTGAAATACCAAGAATTCGGTGATACCGCGAGGAGGAAAGAAGAATCAATATATTGGCCACTTTAACAAGAAAAGGATCAAGATGGCGTTAGGTATATCGCTACAAGCGATGAATGGAAGAAACCAAAAGACACAAATTCGAGCAGATTGTGATATATTCCCAGTAGTACTAAATGTGAGAGACAACTTGTTAGTATTACCTAGAATTATCGATTGAACTACATTTGTTAGTATTATCTAATTTGTTAGTATTATCTAGTATTATTTCGATTGAACTACATATTACCATTGGTTGTTAACATTATGTTGGTATTATCTAATTAAAGTACACTTCTTAAAAATATTGTCTAGTTAAAGCTTGAATGGTTTGATTATTTCCCTTGATTATTTTCGGTGTTACGTAAATGTTTCTATATGCTTACAGTTTGCATAGGTAAAAAATACGGAGAGACAACTTGCGAACTTGTTCCCGAGAATGGAATAAACCGTAACAAGTTGTCTCCATAAATGGAAGCAACTTGCGAAGTTGTTCCTTAAATGGAAGCAACTAGAACAAGTTGTCTCCTTCAAAAATACGAGAAAATAACCAACAAAACAAATAATATTTGTAAACCCTTCCATTCTTGATTATTTTCGGTGTTGCAATGTTTCTATATGGTTACGAGGTTTGCATAGGTAAAAAAATACGAGAGAGAAGCGGCGAAGTTGTTCCCGAGAATGGAAGCAACTAAAACAAGTTGTCTCCATAAAGTGGAAGCAACATGTAGAATCACTGTGGACATAACCAACAAAGCAAAAAAAATATTCTGAGACCAAAATCATTTCATAACAAACTGAGAACAACTAAGAATGTAACATTATCAATTAAAAAGACAAAACCAAGTTCATATAAGCATGAATCACAAAAGTTCAAGAAGCACATGAAAGAAACTAGCAAAAAGATGTCTCCATATGTGGAAGCAACTTGCACAAGTTGTTAGAACATGGAAGCAAGTACCAACAGTTGTCTCCATAAAAGGAAGCAACTAGTAAAATTTGCCTTCAAATAAGAACAACTTGCCTTCAAATCAGTAACCATAACCAACAAAATTTCCATGAAAAAATAAAAAATTATGGACCGCAACAAACTAAAGAACAATAACTGATTTCATAACAAATGCGGGATAAAAGTTGTACCATGTATCGATTAAAGACAAACCAAATTCACATAAACATGAATCACAAAGTTAGGTAAAGCATGAAAGAAAAGGTTCGAGAAAAACATAAAACAAAAATGAAACAAATGCAATTGAGAGATTTCATAGGAACATCATCCTGTAGAACCTTCCAATCCTAGGCGATTCTTGAATACCGGTGGGCGAGGGCCAATGGAGCACTACGGCATGTTCTACGATTATGGTATACAAGCATTCCACGACCACACCTTCTCTTCTTGCGTATTTTCTCACGGAATCGCTGCGTTTACGAACGAGTTTGGCCTTCCAACTTGTGGTCCAACGGGGAGGCATGACGTATTTGGTACGGGAAATCTCATCGGGTTTGTCACCATCGGGGATGGGATAGATAGGTTTTGAGTACAAACCTGTAGCATTCGAGTGGTGTAGTAAGGTGAGATGTGCTTGTACACCTCCTCGCCAATCTGCACCATAGCTTTCATAGAACGAGTTTGCGGGGAAGGCGTGTTTGCCACCCGATTGTGACAAGTACAGTCACGAGGTCAAGTCAACGGTAATAGCCCCACTAGTTATGATCTCAAATACCTTTTCACTAGCTCTACGCACCTTGTATCTACGACGGTCGGTTATCCTCTTGTCTCTAGTGCTTGCATCTTAGGGGCAAGTCTTGTAGTCCACTGCTAGCTTCAACCTTCCTCTTCCACATTGTCTCCATTGTCCGAGCGCGAATACATTCAATCAACTCGATGGCTTTGGTCGCACCGTGCCTAATCAAGTCAATTAAAGCTTTCAACTACATTGGATGTAAGTTCTCCATACCTTTCCCAGAAACTCATGAGCAACCCAATTCTTCGGTGGGATCTTGTTCATCCACTCGATATGAGAGAACATCTTGATTGACCATGCTTGAAACTGCCTTGAGAAATTTCTCCTTGGTGGCAATGTTTCAGAAGCATTGCTCAAACAACTTAATAGCAATCGTCTACTCTTGCCTTTGACAAGTTTGTAAATGTGCCTTTCATATGTATTTGAGCAATACGAATGAAAAGCATTCGGAAAGATTTCGAGAATGAGTGTTCAAAGTCAGTTCACGATCGATATAATGGTCAACGGACGATCGGCATCAACAATTCCCTTCAAATTTTCAAAAACCGGCGCCAATTATCACTATTTTTCGGGAGGAAACAATACCAAAAACCTTTGGAAATATCTACGTAAAATAAAAAAATACAAAAAAATTTAACACAAAAAATGAGTAGCATGTTTGAATTGCTGAGTGGAAGAAACCACGACAAGTTGTCTCCAAAAAGAATGGAATCAACTAGAAAAGGTTGTCTCAGAATATGGAAGCAACTGGAACAAGTTGCTCTCCAAAAAATAAAAGCCAAACTACAAGAATGAAAACAACTAGCACAAGTTGGTTCCATATTTTGGAGGCAACTTGTGCTAGTTGTTTTCATTCTTGTTGAGGTTGTTCACAAGTTGTCGAGTTTGTTCGCAAAAATCTAAACCTAAGAGGTTTGTTGAGGTTGTGCAATTACATACAATTGGCTACAAAACTTTTCTACCCAAAAGGTTTGTCATAAAAACAACACAAAATAAAATAGAAAATAGTAAAGTAGATGCATAATACCTTGGTTTCCAGTTTTCCCACAAGCTACCATAAGACCACCTCGAACTTTCCAAGAAGAAACGTAGCATCTATTATCAGCATAGGACGGCAATACTTGTTGAACCCTGTGATGCAAGCTTGAAATAAATGAAAAACCTCTCAAGCGCTAGGTTTGAGCATTAAACTCAAAGTTGATGACGCTTCCGAGTGATTATAACGCTGACTCGCTTCTTCATACCACAAGAAATCGAATACGATTTGATATCATCTCCCCAAATACATTCTTTGCAAAATTTCAGTCCACGATATGCTTGATGGTAGGTAAGGTCAACTTGATACTCCCCGAAAAACAAATCTTGAATGTCCGCGGCTGTTTTTCTCGCTTACCTAAACTCTAATATCGTCTTTTATAATGTTCTTTATAAAAGTCTTCGTCATTCGAAGCTTTGAAGGATCGAGCAAGCCAAACCACAAGAATGCTCCGATATAAAAGTCTTGCACTTAAAAGCATGGCGCCTTTGAATGCCAAAGAAGAGTGGAACCTCCACTTACATCCTTTTTCTTCTTTGAAAAGGCAATGAATCGTATAACGCTCCGTCAGTCTTCTCGGGCTTGACTTTGTACCCACTCTCCACTTGATACTTCAACAAGACATCGACAACTTCATCTTTCCCTCCTCAAACATCGACCAACACATTAAGAATTCCAGCCCAAGCATCACATTTTTTTGGTTCTCTTGTGGATAATTGATTCATTGAAACATCATCAGGTCATGTCTTCAACAAAAAGCCAAACCTTGATTGAAACACAACTTGAAGAAGTCAAGAAGCAACACATGAAAAGAAGAAGAAGAAGGAGTTTCGAATTGAACACTGAGCTTCAAAACTTGTATTCCCTTAGCTTGGCGGTATATAACAAGAAAATTCAAATCTAAATCGCCAGAACGATTTGAAGTACACCATTAACATCGGAAAAGAATCACATAAGGGACTTGAGATAGAATACTCCAACAACGCAACACAAGACTTTGCATCTCCTTGAAGGTAGTTGATTCATAGATAACATGAGAGATGCTTAAGTTGCAAAAGTTGATCTGCGACAACCATATTTACCTTGCAAAGAGAAGAAAATTAGTAAATTGCAAAAGGATAATAAGATACAAGTTGAAAGCAACAAACCCGAGTTGTTTCCAAAACTAGAAGCAACTACCACAAGGTTGTTTATATAAAGTAATGAAAGCAACCAACCCAAGTTGTTTCCACAACTAGAAGCAACTACCACAAGTTGTTTTCATAATTGAAAAAGCGAAAAACTTGGACAATTTGTCCTGCGATTCAATAACAACGACATTCTATATAAACGAGGTTGACAAGCTACAATTTGTCCTTAGATTGAATATGTGATTCAGATGTCTGTAGCTTAAAATCGGGTCATGACGCAAATCACTCGGGGCTGCGCCCTCGTGAGAGAAGTATATCACGGCAAACGGTGGAAAAAGTTGAAAAAACACTTGCTGAATTCACTAAGCAATTGTAAACGGTAGAACTACTACATTGATTTATCACAAAACCAACTAACAATATGACTAATGATTCAACTACTACATTGTTGTATCACCATTACAAAAATCAAATAACAATATAACCTAAAAACTCATTACAATCGGCTTATACCACGGGTCAACATAAATCATGCTAAATGACTACATAAAAAACTTGAAAAACAATATTCAATTTCACAAAACAATAATCATGCTTAATGACTACAAAAATATAAAACAAAATGTACACATGCCAAATTAATGGTTAATCAAATAGAATATGAACAACGGTACATGATTCGGAAAAAAAAATTAAATTAGTATATTTTATTTTATTCTCGAGATTGAACTAGAACAAATCAAATAATTAGAAGAAATCAAATAGTGAATCGAGCTTCGTAATATCTTTGAATCGATCTTGATTCAATGATTCATCCACAACTTTGATTTGAGTTGAAAAAATAGATTTCTCTCGAGCAAATTGATTTTCCTAATTCAAATGTCGAACAACTACCAACTTTAGGTTTTGGTTTTGAAAAATTACTACGAACAATCGTTTTCGATTCGATGAAGAACAAAATCAAATTCAAATCATGAATTTATAAGTCGATTAACTACTAATCTTCAACGAATTTGAAATTTATAATCGAGATTGACTAAATAATCTTCAACAACGTAGTGGGAACAAATATTCTCGTCTCACGAAATTCAAAATTGAGATTCAAATCAGCTCTTTCTCGTCGATTCAAAATTGAGATTCAAATCATTAATCTGCTCTTTCGTCTCGTCCTCGATTCAATCGAAAAAAACTAACCTATATCGTTCGGACATAATAAAAGCTGAAGGTTAAAAACGGACTTTAGCTTGTTACGGGATATTGAGCCCGTTGGAAAGATACCCCTGAAGGGTGTTTGTGCAAAGCCCATGGATACTAGGGGCATAAATAACATTCCCACTTATATGAGACAGAGGGTACTCACCACCCACCGAGGCATGAGTGCTAAAAAAGAACTAAAAGTAATTTAAAACCCTCAATTCTTATTGGTTGGGGGCCAGGAACTCTAGAATTCAAGCTTTTGGCCTAACTTTTAATGTGAGGCCAACAATTTGTACTCAAATTATATATACAATATGGAAATTAATAAGTTAGAGATTTTCCATATAAAAACCAAAATATCCTCAAAAAAAAAAAAAATCCATGGTGTGTTAAAAATACACGTATTTATTTTAATTAAATATATATTTTTTAAGATAAGAATTGAACATAAAAATCAAATATGAGACTTTTCCTAAGAAATAAATTTATCTTATGCCTAATTTAGCGACAAAAAAATATTTTCAGAGAAACTATTTTAATTTATGCGAACTATATATATCCACCGCAAAAATCTATTTACGTTGTTTTTTTTTTTTGTAATATGGAAGTTATCAGATTTTTTGAATTATCTTTTTTTTTTCGTTTTTTTCCCAAAATTTTTTGTAGATATTTTAGCATCCCATATATATGGCATTTTATTTGCAGTAATCAGGAAGGTCATTTTACTAAAATCATGTAAATGCGGTGTAAGAATTCTGCTAAGCTATCGTTCGGTTTGGATCGTCAGATCGAGCAAATTCTATTAAAAATTAACGGGCACGAAATGTAAGGGGGCTAACTTTGATTTCGGCCAATCAGGGGCGAGGGTTCTATTCACCGGCCAATGGGAGGGGAGGTTTTCGCAACTCTCGACGTGGTGTGAGAGATGTGATTGGGTGTTTAGGTTGTTGATTATATTAGTTCACATCTTACATTTTACTGGTGTAGTTTTGATGATGTGGTTTCATGATTAGAACATAAAGTACATTTTAGAGTTAATATAAAATGGTTCCTGACAGTTCTGTGAATTTTTAGGATGACCTGTGGGCCAATAGGTTTGTAACCCCGTATTGTATTTGGGGCTAACATCAGTGAAATCCAAAGGATTCGGTCAAGCTTCACGGAAGGACAAAATTTCAGTCAACCTTTGTTGACGGACTAAATGAAGTTGTCCCGTCAATATTTTTTAAGTTTTGTTTTTCTATTCCAATTTTATCCTTTAGCCCTAGTTAATAGAAGACGGCTGTAGTTACCTTTTAAATCACGTTTCTTATATGAATAGTTTTCTTCTCCGGCTACAATCACCACCCTAAACCCACGATTATGTCGGTAACCACTTTCAATCTTTTACCTTTTCTTCTCCGGCTACAATCACCGTGAGTAATTTGCTTTCTTGGGTTCAATCTCTTGCTTTTTATTTCAAAACTTTTTTTTTTGTTGTTGCAAGTTCATTGATTTCTCTGTAACTCCATTCTTAATCAGTTTTTTTTTTTTTTTTACTATTAATACGGAGAATGGTTTATTTGCTCACAAAAAAAATAAAGTTCATTGGTTTTGTGGAAGTTAAATGACCGCATAAAAGCTTCTGGCACTGGATTGACATCCACTTATGGTCATTGTCAACTCAAATGCATCGTGAAGCATCTACACTCTACAGTAGAGTACCTTTCTTATACCAGCCTCACCTTCAGCAGCCAATGAGAAAACAATGGGTCTTGCAATATGAAATCAAGAGAGCACTAAGATCGGTAGATCCCAATGAAAGACGCATGTTTCAAATATGTTAGAAGCTCCTAGAGCTAATGCTACAATTTCAGATATTTTACAGAGTTCGACTTTAATTTTCTGACTACTTGCTGTTCTCACTCATTTTCATTTTTCCATATAAAATAAATTGGATGCCTCACTAAGACAAGTCCTATAAAATAAATTAGGTTTTAAGTGCGATGTGTGCCTATAAATTAAAATGGGTAAGCTTGGTTCATATGGTGCTATAAATTAAAATGGGCAAGTGAGTTAGATTGAGACAATCTAACTAATTCCTGCAAGTTAGTGAATTCCAACTGAATGCAAGAGTTTGCAACAATTAAGCCACTGCAAAAGGATTGGCATGTGGGGTAGACTCAAGAATCTCCAGACATTGTCAGTTTACGCGACTATGATTTCGGGGGAGATTCCGCCGGAGATCTGGAACTGCACTGACCTTGTCAATCTTTATCTGTACGAGAATAGTCTGTCAGGTGCACTTCCGCGAGAACTCGGTAAGCTTGGCAAGTTAGAGAAGATTTTACTTTGGCAGAATAATTTTGTTGGTTCTATTCCTAAAGAGATCGGTAGTTGTAGTAAACTCAAAATGATTGATTTTTCACTTAATTTTCTTTCTGGGAGTATACCTTCATCTATTGGTAAATTGTTAGAACTTGAAGAACTAATGCTTAGTGATAACAATATATCGGGATCGATCCACTCCATTCCAAAAGCTTAACTTCTCAGTAGACCAAGTACTGAGATGCCTAATCAAAACTAACGTGATTGGAAAAGGGTGTTATGGAATGGTTTATAAAGCAGAAATGGATAATGGTGAAGTGATTGCAGTGAAGAAATTATGGCCAACAACAGTGCACACACCTAATAACAACAACGACGCCTGCGGTGGCGTTGGAGGAGGCGTTCGAGATTCTTTCTCAGCTGAGGTAAAGACTCTTGGTTCTATAAGGCATAAAAACATTGTCAGATTCTTGGGTTGCTGTTGGAATCGAAGTACAAGGCTACTCATGTACGATTACATGCCAAATGGAAGCTTGGGTAGTTTACTTCATGAGAGGAGTGGAAGCTGCTTGGAGTGGGATTCCAGGTACCAGATTGTGCTTGGTGCAACACAAGGCCTGTCTTACCTGCACCATGATTGTGTTCCTCCCATTGTTCATAGAGACATTAAGGCCAATAACATTCTTATTGGTCTTGAGTTTGAGCCATATATTGCAGATTTTGGACTTGCCAAACTTGTCGATGATGGTGATTATGCTCTTTCTTCAAATACTGTTGCTGGTTCCTATGGATACATTACTCCAGGTTTGTTCTCTTCTTTATCTTTTCAGTAGTTTCACTTTTATAAGCACTTCTTTTATGCTATTCATATTTCATAACATCGCACGAGTTGACAAAAACATTAAATTCATCGTTAATGATTGCAGAATATGGGTACAGTAGGAAAATAACTGAAAAGAGTGATGTATATAGTTATGGTGTTGTTGTAATGGAAGTGTTAACTGGAAAACAACCGATTGACCCGACGATACCTGACGGTCTTCACCTGGTGGATTGGGTGAGGCAGAAGAGAGGGGGAATTGAGGTCCTTGATCAGAGATTACGTGCAAGACCAGAATCCGAGGTAGAAGAGATGATGCAGGCTTTGGGTGTAGCATTACTATGCGTCAGCCCTACACCAGAAGAGAGGCCTGCAATGAAAGATATAGCCGCCATGCTCAAGGAGATTAGACTTGAGAGAGAAGAGTATGCTAAAGTTGATGCACTTCTACTAAAAGGGTCACCCGCAACAGAAACAACTACTGCTAATAATAATGTAGCAGACCCAGTAATTCTGAAAATAATATTGCCTTCTTTACACCTGCATCATGTTACAAGTAAGGATAAGAAGATTTTTCTGCTTTCTACTTCTTTACACCTGTATCTAATGTATCAAGTGTTGCTAGTTTCTATCATTATAGCGCAACACCTTAAGAAATCTGAACCACTGTTGTTGACAAAAAAATTACAAGTCTTTATTAAGTGACAACTGAAGAATGCCGACCACTCATCTACCGACTGCACTCATCTCAGACATCGACTCCATGCAGCTGAATCTCCATTCATACATGTACATCCCAGACTGACCAAAATTTCTGTCCGTCTGTTCTCTGAGCAGCTGCATTAATAATCAAGTCCCCCAAAATCCATTGCCTATTGCTGTGTTCATCAACCAAATGCCGAGACTCCATGATATGAATTCACGACCATTAGCTTGTAATATAGATATAGAAGTAATATCTCGATACCGGTAGATCGAATCCATCATCAGCAGCATATATACCTTCTCGCGTAAATCCCAACATGATGGCAGTTAATCACCAGTCGATCTCATGGCTAGAACCTGGACGGAAATTACTTCAATCCCCACTATCAAGTACATGGATAACCAACGACAAAGCTGGTTTCTCGGCACACAGTTCAGGCCAGGTATGACCCCAAATCAAATCAATAAAAGCCATTAGTTCCTCCATTTTTTTGTCTGCCCAAGTGGGTTTAACCACTGCTCATGCCGTCAGTCTCTATAGAACTCAACAACAGCTTCTTTGGTCGCTGCAAAGCTGACTCAAGAACATCACATCAACTCAACTCTGCCAACACACAGCAAAAACTTCTTATCTTTGTTCTTTCGTTCCTTCCAAGTTAACAACTGCCAAATACCCTCGACAAACAACTGACGAGTTTCTCCAATCAACCCCGCATCCTTACTGCCAAGCTCAAGATAGATAAAACAACTCCTTTGTTCTCGTTCATCAACACAGACTTCTTCTTCTGCAGCCATCTGCCATTCGAGTATCGGCAGTTCGATCCATCTTCATTCTCGCTACTGCTACCTTCTCACTCACGTCCAACTCTCCATCCAGCGACCCTGATAAACTCAGGAAATATTCAACTCCAGCAGCTCAATCGTCACCTGCAATTACCCATTTCAGAAATATACCACCTTCGTCCTTGCCATCTCCATTCATCTCGGCAACAACAGCTCTTTTGTTTGCTCCATCGACACACAAGGAACGAACTCCGGTGAATAATCCAACTGACTTCTGTCCACTCTCCATGTAAACAACTTTTTGATCGTGTCCATGTAAACAACTCATTATAGATAGTTTTCTTAAGTCCTAGTATAAAACCCGTTCAACAACAATTATAACACAAACATCAAAAGTATGATATATTGATATAGAAGGAATGAATCTAGGTCCAGCAATGAATGATCTAAATGCAATTGAAACAACAAACACCACAAAATGATTATTGGATCACATAGAGTCAAATTCAACCAATCTGGTAAAAACCCATTATTCTTTTCTCCTCCATCTCCGTCATCATCATCTCCACCATTACCGCCAAAACCACCACTATCATCAAACCATCCAATTTCAGTTTTGAAATTGCTTGAGATTTGAGAAATTAGGTGTTAGCGAAGAAGTATTAAAAATGGGGACCGGCTTTGAGATATGAGGTTGAAGTTATAGACTTAAATGAAAAATTTAACCACAATTAATTTAGGATCAGAAGGAAAGATTTGCATTGAACTTATCTCTCCTCCTCCTTCGGAAAAACAGAAAAACAGAGAAGCGAAAAGGCTGAGGAAACGTGACAAAATTGGTTAAAGATCGAGTTCAGATGAACAGGTATGAGTTTTTTACTCCACTCATCTAACTTTAAGTTAACTGATAAAAGGATAACAATGTAATTCTGGCACGAATCGCTCCCAACTAGAACGGACCCGTTTGACTCAGTCCGTCAATAAGGTTTGACTGAAACCTTGTCGGGATGGGAGACTTGACCCAAACCCGTGGATTTCCACGAGGATAGCCCTTGTATTTGGACATGACGTCGGTTACGTTTTTTCTCACAGTTTATATCTTACGTTAATGATTTACAATCACATGCCTATGCATATTTTGCAGTTTTCATTTTTTTTTTTTTTTTTTTTTTTGCGATTATCTCGAGTGAATTTTTGTAACGTTTGTACACATACAGTGGGTTATGAATATCAACAACCTAAACACCCAATCACATCTCTCACACCACGTCGAGAGTTGCAAAAACCTCCCCTCCCATTGGCCGGTGAACAAAACCCTCGCTTCCGATTGGCGAAATCAAAGTTAGCCCCCTTACATTTCGTGGTAGTCAATTTTTAATAGAATATGAAATGCGGACCTTCGGATTAGCGGCAAAATCTACAAATATCTTTTGTGAGGGCCCGACGTTTTTTTTTTTTTTTTTTGGGAAAAAAAACGAGAATTTCCATGTAAAGGAAAATCAACATATATAAGTTTTTTACGAGATTTACATGCCATAACAAAAAATCTTAGAAGATCTTTAGGGTAATTCTTTTTAGGAAAAATCCAAGAATTTCCATAACAGAAGAAAAATCATAAGTTTTTATGGTCGACGCTCCAAATCGAGTGATAGCGGATTCTTACACAGGGTTTACATGATTTTAATAAAACTACGGACCTTCGGATTGGTCGAAAAAAATGGAAAAAAAAGCGGGATGTCTATATAAAAAAAAAATTGGAAAAAGAATCTTTTAGTTTTAAAAAGAATCCGTGAATTTCCGTATTTATGGTAAGAATATAATCGCATAACAAATTAGGCTAAATATTTTTATGGTAAGAATATAATCGCATAACAAATTAGGCTAAATATTTCTGGGAACTGCGATTTTAATAATAAAAAATTTAGAAGAAAAAAACAGCAAATTAGGCTAAATTTCTCGCAACAATATATACGGGATCTTTGCAGTTAACTTATGCCAAATTTAGTGAAGGAAACAAAATTTTGTGAAATTTCGTGGTTACCAAGTTCCATAAATATAAATAAAGGGTAGGTTATTAGATTTGCACGTTCAGTTTTCAATCGGTAGGAAGGGAAATCAAAGATTCAAAGAACAATGGAGATCCATGGACAAGATTTGTAAGCCTAATCTAATTACTGATTGATTTCTAATGATCCAATGTCAGTTTTAATTGAATGCCTGTTAGTATTTTTGATTGTGTGTTTTAAACTGTTATATTTTTGATTGGTGTTATTTTAATTGTATGCCTGTTAGTATTTTTGATTGGTGTGTTTTAACCTGTTAGTATTTTTGGTTGGTGTTACATTGAACTAACTTTTAATTTGTTCTTTAGACGTCAGATTAGTATTTTATAGATTTTCGCTACCTGGTGTTTCTTTTGATGCTCAAACCACCAATTCGTAGTGTTCCCATGTCACTATTTCCTTTTCTTGAATATCGCTATTCAGAAGAACAACAAGGAGCCAAGGTATTTCAAAAAAAAAATAAAAAAATAAAAGAAAACTGGTGCCGTTGTGTGTGATAGATGGTATGAGATGGTGTACGTACTGGTGGTGTGAAAGCCAGCATATTGTGCTAAATGGTTTGGTTAATGCTTGCCATTTTTTAATTTGCATATATTAGTAACTGCTTGGATTAAGGTATCTAAAGAAACTCCATCATCACTGTTATTTTACGCATTTCCATGGCGTTTCCTTGGAACGCTCAGCTGCATTCCTTGGAACACTTAACTGCATTCAAATGAAGCTCCATCATCGAGCCACTTATGCAGAATTCAGGTTACTGCGAAATGGTTATACTTTCTAAGTACACATGATTGCGTATTCATCTGCTGATAATATTTAGAGGTATTTGTGCACATTTTAATACGGTAGACAGATATCGTACATTAGAGAATATATAAAGAGCTTAGTAGAATAATTTTAGATCAGGAGGGAAATGAAAATAATGTTAACCATTATTAGGAGATTAGAAGAAAATTAAAGATAGAATCCATAGTGCTTAAAACTGAGGTACGACATTATGAAGATTTGAAGATTTAATAGAGTTTTACGTGGTTAATATTTACGAGCCACAATAATGAGACTGTAGGTCGATGTATTGAAGTGATTATCACTTCATACGCTGTACATATATCGCTAGCCATTAGCTCATTTGTTGGTTGATCCGTATGAAAGGGTTAAGATTTGGGGTATTGGTTTTACAAATTCATATTATGGAGTGTTAAAGTTATCACCAAACAGTTAGGGTATTTCTCTATAGCTAGCATTCTCACGTTGCTTTCGAACTGACACTATCTACAAAGTACTCAAATTACTGAATTGTATTGCTTTCAAGATAAAAATTAGACAGTTCTTTTCGCTACATTAACCATTGTTCATGATGCACCAAAACTGGTTGACCGAGTAAGCACCTCTCAACGTGGGATATTGTGAAGCAAACTGGCGAAATTCCCTTTTCGCAATTCCATCTCTCACCCAATTATGGCAAAAAACGACATTATCTTTTTCTAGGTGTGCCATGACATCCCCGCAGGTATAAAGAACTTATGCTTTATGGTTAACAGAGGTGTGAACTATAGAAAATTATTTCGAAAATAATCGTTGCTTCTGAATCCAGTGATCATGTATTGTAGGGAGCTCTTACACTAACTCATTTCATGTTTGTAACATTGAATTAGAGAAAATATAATATAAAGTTAGCTAGGGAGTTTGTAGAATATAAAGTTAGGGAGTTTGTAGAAAATTAAAATGATTTATGACGGTTTACATAGATTTTTACGGTTTGTTCTTTCATCTCTGGGGATGTCGAGTCTTTTTCATATCTCTGGGGAGATTTCATACTTTCAATATTTCAAAATCTGTTCAGATAGTAAAGGTAAATGTAAATGTTGATATGCAGGAATGTTGAGGTCTTTACAAACCAATATCATGAAGTAAGAAGGTCTGAACATGTTCAATTGCGTAGATGGAATCTTTATATTGCCCATTTCATTCCAATAATGGTCATCGATTTGTGCAGGTCTTGGTGGTTCTGCTCCCAGGTATCCTATATGCCATGAATTTTTTGAATGGGAGTTGCTGGGTAATATCTTCTTGAGCATGGATACAAGATACCTTAGGATCTATCAAATATCCCCTGCTATTTTTGGTGGTATGCATCTCTCCTAGACCTACTTCAACCACGAGATTTGACAGGACCTTGAGAACCCATCCTTCCACCCACTTAAAGGTTAATATATATTTGCAGGTTTAATATCCATGGTGATTAGGATTTTACTTAAAATGGCGCTACCCTTAAATCCTTAATATGCAAATTGTATAAGCTCCGATACTATTAAGCTTTTACTTTCAATTCTTTCTTGAAAGTTTGGAGAGTTCCTTATCCTTTCTTAATGGTCAGGCTTTTACTTGGAGGGTTTTTCTTATTATTTAGGTTAGCTTTGCATGTATGTGCTAATCATATATGGTAGTTAGTTTATTATGAATTAATTTTGGGTGTGCTTCTTTTTAAATGCAGGCCATTTAAATTACTCGAAAATGTCATTAGAACTTACTGCTTACTGACAACCCACAAGATATCAGGTTGTTTTATTTTTTCAAGCGCATTTTTTAGTTTGTCTTGCTGTAGAGATACTGATAACAGTTGGTAATCTAAGTACTTAAATATAAAGTTGTCGAGGTGGTTAATAGATATGTAGGTGGCCTAAATATTTGCATGGTATATTTTATGTATATTGTCAGTATGTATTGTGAGTGTGGTGTGGTGGATATTTAATGTCGCACATGATACTTTCCTTTAAACAGGTCGTCTGATGATAAACGTGTGTATTTTTGTTGCGGTGTAGCGTAACCGTATTTTTATGCAGGCTTTCGCGAACAATTAAGTTAAACCTGGATGTATTTCATTAACTAATGCTACAGACACCTGGATTAATTTCATTAACTAATGCTACAGACGTCTCCCTTGATTTTGCGGTTAAAACAGCCGATGCGTAGATGGAGATGTTTCTAGCATTGAGGTGCTTCCAGTGTAGACTGTCACATTCGGATGCAAGCGATATCTCCATCCACTTTGCAATTCAACTTTGTTGAGATGAAGATGTTTCCTATATATTTTTTTCAGAAATATTATGGCCGTGTTAAAGATTTCATTGGTTAGAGACATAGAAGTACCCACTCTTGCACCCGAAGAAGAATGTGATTATTGTCATCCAGGAGTTAGGTTCGTTTTAAATTTGTGTATAGATTATAGTTCTAAAGTTCTCCAGGTTAGCCATGATCTGTGTTTGTTTTGTTTGTAGGATTTCTGATGGACATCCTATTGATTTTGCTGCAGCTGGATTAGGAAACGTCATGGCTTTTCGGCTGAAAATATGGTCGTCGTATCACTATGGATGATACAATGTGATTTTTAGGTGAAGCTCCATATAGAGAAGGGCAATCTATTGGGATTATACCTGAAGCTGATCGGATCACATCCTCAATCGTATATACTATAAGGTCATTACCTTTTTCTTTTCCTATCCTATCCTGAATCTATCTGATCCTATCACCCTATCACAATTATTATAATTTGGTACTTACTTAGACTTTGAAATGAAAATGTATAATTATGTTATTTGAATTACAGGATGCAGCATCACCGACAATAACAATCTACGGAAGATTTTTTTTAGCTTGGTTTTCTATTTTTATTTTTAATGTCCTATTTGAAGAAATTAGTAGTTTTTAAAGCTTTTAGTTAGGAGTATTATTTTGGTTTTTTGTGGAGGTGCATTCCATGAATATAATGGCAGTTTGTTAGTGTTACCACCTGGAAAGTTTCTGAAAACCACCTATAACGAAAGACTTTGCAAGGGTGTAACACTAACAAACAAAAAAACTCATCTGCAATGTAGATGCCTCTTTCGTAGTGTCTTTAAATCATCTCATTTAGTGGATAGTGGAGGATCGGGGTGTTTATACTGTCATGTAGCTTGCATCTGTCATGACTTCCCATTGTTAATTATTTTTAAATACCTGAAGTGGGCGATTACTTGCTGGCTCCGAACTTATTGCAGTTGCTACTAAGATACGAATGTGGAGTCGGATTTGAAGTAGAAGATGATTTGTAACTGTTTTTTTTTGAATACAAAATCATCTTCAATCCTCTTCTTTACGATCTTAAAATCCGGATCGCTTATTTAAAATTTGATGGAATTCATACCTTGAACATTCTGTTTAGCTGATCAACACATCCTGACAAGGCAGAGCTTTGTGACTCTTCATAATCCTAACCCTAACAATTGAAGGATAGTGTTTTCATCTTCTGAGAAGGCTTAAGCTTAGGATGCGAACTATTATGCACTATATTTCTATACTTAAAGTATTAACACGTTCACTCCAAAATGGAAAAGTTAAGAAAAAGCCGACCAATGATTTCATGGGCAAAAGTTTTCATAAGACACAGTTCTTGGTAAACCCAATCAATGTAGTGCATAAATATTGGAGGGGCGAATTGCCGTGTGTCAAGGCCTTAAGGGCTAAGTTAGCTAGGAAACATGTTGACATCCAAAAAAATATCTAGAAACATACCTGGATGGAAGAAATGCTTCTGGTACTGGTACCTCAAGGTGATATGTCATTTTTTCTTCTTCTTATGTTTCACTTCTCACTTATTTAGAATCTTTCTTCTTTTTCAATCAATTTCTTAGTTATCTGGAATTTATACATATAACAAATTTACGTGTCATAACTATCATCAAGAATTTTTACATACACAAAAGGTGTCACTATTCATCCACAAAAAACCCATCAAAACAAAAGTAACACAAAAACCCCAAAAAACAAAATTTTGATGAAACCATAAGATGTAATAGATGTGCGGTCATAATAAGCGCACCAATTCCACCGGAACAAGTAGAAATATTAGATTATAAATATCCACAATTATTTTTTATTACATGCATGCTATAAAAAGAATGTTATTAAACTGACTTGATTCTTTTTTTATCTTTGTTACATCTCTATTTCTTCGATGTAAATCAAGATCCCGCTTAGATGGATCAAAAATTATAGTCAATTCATTTTCATGAATAAGAAGATAACCCAAATCTATGTACGCTTGGAAGAGTTTATATCACCAAAGAGAAAAAAGTAAACCCTAAAGCCACGACAATAGTTTTTAAGGTTAATCTAACCGATTTTGATTTAATCTTGAAATTGATTTTGATGTAATCTGGAGTGTTTTTAATTTTGCATATATAATTTATTAGGTGACATGCTATATCGTAATTGATTATGTTTTTGTTTTTTGTTTTTATCACATCATCCACCGATCCAGATTGATATGAAGATATTTGTTCTTTTTGGGTAAAAAAACATGTGAATCATCAGTTTTTGCTTTGTCTGATATTAATTTGGGTTTGTTGATCAGTAAGTTGTTTTTGTTTATATTCTATGAACCTGATTTCTAATTTTGGGTTCAGAATTGTTGATAATTTATTACAAAACCCTGATTTCTCTTTTGGTAAATTTGAACTCACTGTTCAGTGATTTGTTCCTCTATACTTCGATCTAACTGGATCGTTAGTTATTCTTTTACAAAACCTTTGATAGTTGTAAATATCTCATGTGTGATATGGATAGATAATCCTAATGCATATCTGTGATTTCACCCTTTCATGGTTGTTACCCATGCAAGACCGAACAGCTATACCTTCTCTGTTTTCACTGATATAGACCTTCTATGGATGCGGGTTCGGATGTTTATACTTTTATAATCGATTACTATCGAATGCTGCACAAACCGAATACTTTAATATATAGGTTATTTAATCGATGCATGCACTTTTTATTGTTTGCTTCATCCTCATGTTTTGTCTCCTTTGTTTATTTTGTTATTTTGCTCTTTTATTAATGTTCATACTGAGATGCAGCACCTGCATCATGGTCGGTGATAACGATGCAGTTGGGTAAAGGTGAAGGCCGGAAGCCAACGCATTTTCGTCAAGTTTGGAAAACCCTTGATGAATTTGAGGTGAGCTACGGGTCTATGTTTATATTTGGCTGGTGTAATAGGAGTATGAAGGCCCATCAATCTGGTCTGCGATGCCGACCTCATGCATAAAATTAATTAGTTTAATGTGTATGCTTTTTACCGACTAATGCTAGACACACCTACAAAGACTAATCAATTCAACTTATTTGTATGAAGGCATACAGATGGAGAAGTTTCTAGCATTAGTTTGTGAAATGGTGTCGAGGCCGTATTTAAATCAATAGTGAGCAGGGAGCATGGAAGTGTAGTCTCTCCAAAGTTTATGAATATTAATTTAATTACATATTTTTCTTTGTTTCTCTATTGGACTAATTGGTTTGTCTTACTCTGTGGTTGTAATGTTATTACGTGTATTACAGGTTCAAGTAGTTATGTTCATTTGCAAAGTTTTGCAACTCATGTTACAATGCATAATTGGGCGCTCATGTATATGTTTCCTGATGTGCTCCTCTATAATTACGGTGTTCAGGTTCCATAATCGTCGGGTATTGCAGTCTCTTAAGGAGTATTTTTAGGGGGAAAATATCGTTTGGTCCTTTTTTAGGTGTTCCCAAGTCAGTTTGGTCCTTTCGGAAAATGCCTTTACTGTTTGGTCCATAATTATTAAAAAATATTAAATGGACAAAAGTACCCTTCCGTGTTAATTTCTACTTATTTTTTGTAGAGTTCATTCGTCAAAATGCACTCTGTTAATTTCTACTTATTTTTCCAGAAATAACCTATATAAACCAGAGTTCATTCCAGAAGTGAACTCCATATAAAAACCTTAAAAAATTAGAGTTCATTCAAGAATGAACTCCATATAAAAACCTAAAAAACCAGAGTTCATTCCATAAATGAACTCCATATAAAACCTAAAAACAGAGTTCATTTCAGAAATGATCTCCATATAACCTAAAAAAAAACATAGTTCATTCTGGAAATGAACTCCATCTAAAAACCTAAGAAAACATAAAAACCTAAAAAAAAACATAGTTCATTCTTGATAGTATGTGCATATCTATGAATATACAGATGAGTTTGATTGTTGGTTTTATGGTTGATTGATCGTTTTGTTGGTTCTTTGTTTACTACCAATCTGCGAGTACAGTTTACAAACTCAGTCCGGAGAGTGCACCTCATAAGATTGTCAAGGCCTTAGTTTTGAATGTTTGGAAGTTCGAAAATAAACGGAGTGGGAAAATATGGAAAGCTCAAAAGATTGTCAAGGCCGTAGTTTAGAAGGTCTGGAAGTTCGAAAATGAACGGAGTGGGAATGTGTGGAATAGTGACATTCATATTATTGACCAACATGTGAGTATTTTCTTTCATATTGTCCAACCTTAAATATACCGGGGGATAGCCTAATTTGTTGTATAAGCTTTTTATGGTAATGTAACAGACTTTCTAAAAGTTCCTCAAATATACCGAGGATAGCCTAATTTGTTGTATAAGCTTTTATGGTAATGCATCAGCTGTCTTAAAGTTTGTTCTAATATTTAGATTTAACTACTACAGAAGAAGGGAACTCAAATGCAGGCTTAACAAGTTTCAAAGATAGAATTTATACTGAATTTGCAGTCAATTTGTGGTTACTAGACTGGAATATGAAGACTTGGGACACTTCATTTTAAGTGTTGGAAACAAATTCAGCTCAAGGCGAAGAAGAATTTCATTCCAAACTTAAGCTTTGACAAATAATTGATATTTGGTTGTATCCCATGCAATCTCTGTTTCTTTGGACACTTCATTTTAAGTGTTGGCAACAAATTCGGTTCAAGGCGAAGAAGAATTTCATTCCATACTTAGTGTTGACAAAAAAATTGATATTTGGTTTGTATCACATGCAATCTCTGTTGTATTTGCTTTGGTTCATATGGTCTCTTTCATTATAACAAAATGGTGGTTTAATTACTTCATAATTGTCTTCATATGTAATTTGCTAAATGGAGGTGTAGTTTTTTGTTTTGCTCACCTTAGATTTGATGCAGTTAGACCAAATATATAAGTGTAAATTTTTATGAGTTTGTCTTGCTTTACTTTTGTCTTTGTCTGCTATGTATCCAATATTTTCTTAAGTTAGTTTCATTTCCATGAGCGGACTATTTTAATTGATATCCATATTCATTCATGTGCCAAATATCCAATCTTTTCTTAAGTTAGTTTCATTTCCATGAGCACACTGTTTTAATTGATATCCATATTCATTCATGTGCCAAGAAGGTTATAGGATTATAGGCAGTCTAAATGCTCGACATTTTAAGAAGGTTGTTAATGAAAAGCTTTTAGAAGTTAATTTACCATCGTTTTCAGAGATTTTACCATCTAGCTTTTAGAATGTGTATCTCTCTACTAGGGTGATAAAATTCATCCTAGGTATCACAATGAGGTATATATAATACGGGTGGGGATCGCCTAACAAAAGCTTTTGACAAACACCTTTGACAAAACACATTAACCGTTTGATCTTATATATCTGATGGCTAATATATTTGATTACATGACAGGATTTTAGCTTTGAGTTGTGTTTGGTGGTGAACAAACATAAGGGACGGAAATTAAAATTCATAACTCCATCACTTCCTTTCTCGCGTTTCTCTCCTTAATCCAAAGACTGGCAGGGTATGTACAAAGTAAAGTGGACATGGTGTTATATGATCGGAAAAAACTTTGGATTATTCAATAAGTATTAATAGTGTTTGATGACAGTTTCAATTGAGTAATCATGTTGTCAACTCTAGATTTATATTTACATTGATGATCATAAATGGTTAGCAGTGATCAAAGATAACGATCATCGCCTTCATAACAAAAAAAAAAATAAAAAAAAATCATATGAAAACTTAAATACCAAGCAAAGATTTAATCTTTCCCCTTGAAATCAAGCTCTTATACATGTCTAGTGACGATCGAACATAATCAATTTCCAGTTATACACAACTGACCATACTAAGAAAATTGTAAATCATCATCGATAAAAGAATAAATAAATGGAAGTCGTGTTGAAGAAATTTCGCTAGATGCAGGATGTATCTAGATAATAGACATTCAAATTCAATCAAGTAAGTAGTAGAAGATATCTACGACCAAAGGGACGATGGACATTAGGTTTGCATTAGGTTTTTGCATTCCTAAACGTACAGTTTGTTACCAAACACAGACCAAAAGTATATCTTGTGCCATGTCATCATAAATGTAAGCTGACCGATATTTAGTATCCTATGGTTGATTAGTTTTGTTAAGAAGTTTTGTCAAAATGATTTGTTAGCGGATCCCGACCCATATAATACTTCAAATTACTATATGAGGAGTTCTGAACTATTGAGATCTTATGGTTTGTTGTATTCTTATGTGTTGTTTAGAATACCAGATTTATGATAATGGACAAAAGGTACTCTTTGAACTTTAGCTCTCGGAAAAGAAAGATGCGTTATTATGAATTAATGGTCTGCAAGTTACTGAAAATAATAAATTTATTCTCATTTGGATGGTATGTCAACTCATGAGTCTTAAACGGATAAATTCAAGAGGTGAGGATTTTGTTGATGCTTAGCTGAATTGGATACACAGTTGAATTTTACGTTATAGGTTTTCATTATTTTCCAGTCAACATGATAGGTGTCCAAAATACAATATGTGAGTGTTGTTGCGTGATTGCTGGTGGTAGGAGATGGTAGTAGTAGCGTGTCTGGGGGCAGTGGGTGGTGGTGGTGGTGTTTGATGAGTGCCAAATATTGCATATTTATACATCTATTTTTTGGCATTTAACTCATCTTTTGTACTCAGAAATCAGATATTATCCCAAATTCTGTATTTTCTTTGTTTTCAAGAATAAATATTTGTACTAATTAATTTTGTGTTTTTAGGTAAAAATAAAGTTCGGAGAAACGAGGAGCCAAAAGAGCGAAGATTTGGAGTCAAGCGTCTATGGAGCAGAAAGCCAAAGCCCCGCGCGCAACAACAGTTGCAACCCAACAAGGAGAAACCCATCCATAAGACATGGACCCACGCTATCCAAGACCCGCGACCCGAATCCGAGCAGTCCCACCACGAACCGTTCAGATCTTCTCCAGCTAAATCCAACGCTCGCCTAGACTTCCCCATCAAACATCGCCGTCCCTCGCTTCACAAAAAACCGCCTAACCCTATACCCATTCGAGCAAAACTAGTTTCACTTCCATCTTTCTTTCTTCTCTCGAGCAACCCTCCGCAAAACCCTTACCTCCCTCTTCTCTTCCCACGCCTGATGCAGAGCCATCATCACCACCACCACTCCTTCTTCTGTCGCAATCACCACTAGCTCCTTCTCCGCCACTCTCTCTCTCAATTATCTCTTTCATAGCTTCTCATCAACCTAGAAGCTAGGTTAGAGATAATTAGGGTTAGGGTTTCACCAAACCCCATGCATGGTCGATTCAGAGGTCAGGGACGCGTCAAGGCAGAAAATACAGGTTTGGGTCAGTGTAGTTGTTAGTTAAAAATGTTTTGTGAGTTATAAATTCATGTTTTTGGAGGTAAGAGAAAACGGTCAATTTTAGGGTTCATAGTTTATTTTACATTTTGAATTTTAAGTCTTTTACCATGCTTATGATGTTCTAAATTATTTTGCTAGGATTAAAAATGAAACCCTAAATCTATGTTTTGTGGTTCAACTTCATTTGAATTGTTCTTGGCATGTTTTAAGTTATAAGATAAGCTCAATTTTAACACCTCATTGCTCTGCTTTCACAATGAATGCCTTGTATCCATTGTAGTTAGGATAACATTGTGTTGAGTGTGTTTCAGCTCTTGTTTTAATTATCATTGCTAACTCTTTGACTAGTTGTGCTTAGATAGACAACTAGTGCTCTGTAGTAGTATTCTTAGGCTGATTAATTGAGTTATCCCATGGTGAAACCTCCTAGATAAGTGATAGAGTTGACATACTATCCTTACCTGCCATAGAGCAAGAATATTCAAATTAGTTGAATTACATAACTTGAAATAGTGGTGGATTTGCTAATCCTAGTGCCTGTAACCTTAACATTTACACTTCATCTTAATTTTAGCTTTGAAACCTTCATCTCAGTCGTAAAGACTATAAACAAAGTCATATATTTGAATTACCTTCCCTGAAAACAGTTGAGAAACACTTAGAACAATCTTGCACACACTAGTTCTCTGTGGAATGACCTGTGCTTGCCACGCCTCCAAAGGCACTGTGCACTTGCAGATAAGACGTATGAAATCACTTTTACAGACCTACCAAGTTTTTGCGCGCTTGCGGAACTGGTAGTGTGCTGTTTGCTCTTTAGTGCTTTTTCTTCACTGTTTTTCAACCCATCATTGTATATATTTTCCTTGTTATCTTTTGTGCTAGTGTAACTCAGTTTAACTCTGTATATCTCTGCATCTTAGTCTAGTTAAACTTCCTGTCAATATATGCTATCACTCAGTCTTGCATAACAGCATCATTGTCTTGTATTTGTAGCCATCCAGTAATTGTAGCTTTATCATTAACATATTAGTTGTTTTACAATTGAAGTTTCTCTTTTGATCTTTAGTTTCATTACATATCTCGTACATTGTTTCAGTTAATTGATTCGAGAATGTTATTTTGTTAGTTAGCTAAACCATTTCCTATAATCTGCATTTCAATCTCATTAGTTGTCACTTTCAAGTTCAGTTACTTAACTAGCATGAGCTGTATCACTGACAATCTTGCTTGAAGTTAGTTGCAATTATATTCACCAATATTCTACAGCTGTCATCTGTAGTTTTTGTATCTCTGCTGAAGCCTGTACAATTCTGAGAACTGACTTTCTCCCCTGAGCTAGCAGGTACTTGTGGAGCAAACTGAGCAAACTCAAGGAAAGAACAAGGAGCAGTACAACCAGGGTGGAATTGCCTAAACCCAGTTAATACTGGTGGTATTGTGTCTCAACCATTCCTTGCATGAATGAATGAATGATTGTCTGTTGGTGTGTTTGACCTTGTGCACAAAACCTGTGAACCATCCATTCCCCGTGGTAACTCTGTTGAATTAGACACCTTGACAAGCATTACCTTGAATGCATGATAGCCCAGCTCCCTTGCTAGCCCCTGAAGCTACAAGTTTGAGCCACCACCTGTGTTGTGTGCATGAGCTGTAATTTCTTAGCTTGGATATCCCACTGAGGGAGTGATATCTCATGCCTTGTATCCTTATGCATGTTTTGAACTTGTGCTAGACCTTGATTCTGTCAACCAACTCTAGGAAACTTTGTGTTCTACTCCAGCCCCTGTAGCTGTGAGTTTGAGCCACAAGCTGGATAGCCCCTGTAGCTGTGAGGTTGTAGTTGGCCTGTGAATAATCTGTGAACTTTGAGCTTAACAAACCATGTTAATGACATGTTGAATCAAGATACCTGCAAGTTAGCTGAAAACCTCGGTTGAAGTCAACTAAGTAAAGTTCCCGTACTTTGCATGTTCTACCAGAAAACTAAAGCTTTTGTGACCTTTTGTGATCACCCTCTTTGCAAATCTTGCCATATTTAGTTGATATCAACCGAGATTGTGAAGTCAACCGAGTGAGTTGATTTTATCTCGCCCCGGTGTCTTTGCATAAAAACTCTTGGCTTTGAGTGAAGCTCATATCTCGAAAAGCATGCTCGAACGGAGATATCCAATTCTGTTGTTAACTTGTGTTAAATGCCATCTGCTGTGTCAATTCTGTGTGAGTTTGAATAGCAATCCCTGTGACCCTGTTGACTGTCATCCATTGGCTCATATGTGCATCTCGTGCATTTGCTAACCTGAGCTTGCTAAACCATCTGCCCGCACTTTATGCATGTTGAACCTTGATATACGCTAAACCTTACATCTGTGAGACTTCTGTGAGCACAAAACCCTGCTAATAATTGCATTACTTTGTGCTTGAACTCTAACAATTGAGGTCAACTGACCCAGTTTACATCCACTGTACAACAATATCTGCAATGTGTGTGTGAGCTTCTGATGATTGAATGAATGTTAAGTAGCAGAGTTTGAGTTGTATTAGCATTTAGATTGTTTTTCAAATACACACCCTGGCACATGCTTCACCATTGAGTGAGCACATCCATCAAACCTGTGCACCATACACGCTTTTAAACTCTTTGTTCTCCGCCACTCGAGTTGTGCATCAGCTCTGCTGTGTGCTGCAATTTGTGTGAGAGTCTTGTGACTAGAGCTGCACATTACCTGCACTGTGCCTTGCCAGTACTGTGTTCCCTGTGCTGTGAATTACAAAGCTGTGCTGTTGCATAGACCAGCCTGCAAAACCACTAGGCTGTGTCAATTTTTGTGAAATTTTTGTGAGCTGTGTGTTTCAGCTGAAGCCCTCAACCACTGGGCTGAACATAACCTAGAACCAACATGCCTGGGCTAGCTAGAGCACCACTTAGTGTTAATTTTGTATCTTGACAGCTTTAATTATGTTTTAATTTCATTTACTGGGGTGTTTGATGAAACCCCTAATTTCCATGTTAATCATATCTAGTTAGGTTTTATTCTTGCTATGAACAATATGCTAGGATTAGTAATTATCTGAGGAAGCTTATGATTTCGTGATGAGTGGTACCGTAAGAAGACCACTCATACTAGGGGGAGTTAGTAGAATTGGTTAATGAAAATTCACCTTAAACCTTCAAGTGAAGGCACAAGAATATAATTCAAATTAGATTGATCGAGCATGGGATTAGAGGTGGATTCACCACCCGGGTGATTTCCACATTGTCACCGCCTTTAGCCTAGAGTCACAATACAACCAAATCGGCCGCATCGACAACGGCCAATATTGTGTTACATTTCATAGAAACTCGCTTTAGGAAGCCTTAGATCAATATAAGCACCACAAGTCTCTGTGGATCGACCCGTATTTGCTCAGTGCTGCATTGTAGACACCGTGCACTTGCGGTTATCACAAGTAGGCATAAAATCTAAACACATTATCCAGCCTATCAAGTTTTTGGCACAGGTTGGCAGAACAGCCCAGTTACATTAATTGAAAATAACAAAAAACAATGAAACTACTAACTCCATGGATGAAGGATTATATCACTTAATTTTCCATAACTTGTATTGTCTTGATTTTATAAACTTCATTAATTCTCATCCTATTTTCTTTTCTTTGTTGCATGTAACCTTGGACTATTTCACTTTTCTTCAAATATTTTGATGTTGCTCCGCTTGCTGACGATGATGTGTTTCTATGGATCCGTTGATTGAGAAAGAGAGTGATGCTAACCGCAAATCGATATTTAGAAGGAGTTTTCATCTTTAGACGTCACCCTCATGATTGACGGAATTAGCACTCAAGAGATCAAAAATAGTCTTTGAAAGTGGTGCGAAGTTGGGTAGCTCACCATTCCTACCCGAATTGACGTACGGTGACACACACTCTAAAAGCTTTTCTCGAAAGTCACAAAGAGTGAAGGTCGGTGACCTCGCTTGATGTAAAATGGGTAGTCTCCACTATGGTTGATCACAATTCTACTACCGAATATCTAAACAAAGACCTAATTCGCCCCGGTATGGTTAAATCCAACTTTAACGCTCTAATCAACTAAGGAACCCGATTGCGTTCTCCAAGACTTCCAAGTTCTCGTTATTTTGGTCGAGACTCTCTATGTAAACATAGCTAGAAGCATGCTAGTGACTCTAAAATCTCTAAAAGTTGGAGGTTTTTATGCAAATTTTTGAGTTTTTTTTTTTTTTTTTTTTTTTTTTTTTTAAATGAAGTAAAACAAAAAGACTAAAAACTCTATATGCAAATCAGTGTATGAGGTGGTGGTCTAATTTTTAATTAGTTATTTCCATTCTTGATTTTGCTTGATTTTCTTTAGCTAGGTTGGCTAATTCATGTTTTATTATGAAATTTATTATGAAATATGTTGTAGTAGATGCTATCTGAGGAACAAAAATAAACATCACAAATCCTAAATTCCAACACCACTTCAGTACCTGTTTCAGTTGTTGAAAAGTATGAATTTGACTGATATATCTAGGGGCGATAACTTGAGATTGTGGATCTCCAAAAATTAGTATCTTTAAACCTCTCACTTTTAATATTTTTTTTTTCTGAATTTAAACAGTTAAAGAAGGTTGTCTAAAACAGGGATCCAATGACTTTGGAAGATTTGAACTAGGAGTCGTATAAAGTGAAAATATTATGTACGGTTTTGTGGACCGATTTTATTTTTTGTTGGCCTTTTTGGTTTTATTTTTTGTATGAGGTGAAATTATCATGTGCGATTCAGTAGACTTTGTTATCGTTGTATAGGTTCGCTACATTATTGATGGCTCTGTATAGACTTGGAATATTGTCTATTTATGTATGAAGCTACCGATAAAAAAAAAAGTAGCTTCATATTCGTTTGTGTATATGAGGGACTCAGTCCTCTCTAATTCAATTTTATGGAACTTAAATAGGATGGACTTACTCCTCTCCCAAGTACGTTTAATAAGCAATTGATTCCCTCATCTCCATTAATGACATGTACGTATTAGGTGGGGCTATAATTTCGATATGTTAATATTCTCTAAAAAGGTGTGTAGTATTTGGATTTTTGAATCTGCAACAAAGTGATAGTTGCAAGATTCTGGTAATCATGCTTGAAGTAGATAAGCATTGAAGAAAACTAGGTTATATTCAAAAACTTAGATCTTGAGCATGTGAAGACTGGTTCATTTGTTCAAGGGAGTTAGGCAGGAAACAGTAAGAATCACTGCATTTTTATTCCTATTTTATAATGATTATGGTCGATTTAAAGAAGCTACAAATTTATTTTTTGAACATATGAAAGCTTCTGCATATATGAGATGACCAAACATTATAGATTTAGTGTATTTGGTTCCCATACACAACGACAGAGAGACTTTATCGCTTAGAGAAAATACTTATATTCAAAAACTGCAGAAAGGGTCTTTAGCCAGATCTATTAGCTTTTCATGAATAGCTTAGCTTTATATTGCATAATAATTAATGTTGTTGTCTGAAAAAATAATTGTTTTGCAGCAAGGATTGTTAAGTACTCAAAAAGGGACTACCATTTAGTTAGCATAGGTAGTGTGAGATATTGACGAAATGATATTTGATGTTGAAAACAAAATGATGATTTATTAGCAGCTGAGGTCAAAGAACGATGGAATACACAAGATGCTTCTAGAAATTATTGTGAAAGCAAAGAAGAATTTCATGCCAAACCCTGACAAATTAGTATTTGGTTTTTATTCCATGTTGTCTCTGTTTCTTTACATTTATTTTGGTTCATATAGTTTCTTTCGGAAAGAATCATAGACTATCGCCATGGATAAAGAAAAAGCATTTAGACTATCGCCGAGGCAAAGAGCAACTAATTACCTTTGCGGGCGGCCAACTTAATAGTTTCCAAGTGTAAGGTATGCCAACATTAGTTTAGTCCAATTTCTGGTTCGACATCTTTTTAGATCTCAAATCGTGATGAAGTCTTGAGTAAATCCAATCACATTTTTTAAGTTAGGCTTATTTGACCACAAAACAGGTCTGCATTTGAAGTAGGACAAAGGATTAAAAGAATGTAAAGGGTATAGGAAGCGGAGGAACTTGCAAGTGGGGGATGCCGTTATCTGTGCAATTAGTTGGGGTGACCATAGAAGCGTTTTTTGTTGGATATCAATAAAGGGATATTGGTCAGTGTTAATGATGTTAAAGTGTCAAACAATGAAAAAACCAGTTAGACACAACACATGTTATCCCCCTGCTAAACTTCCAAGGGGGGAACCATTGGGGACCACAAATTCTGAAAATCTATGAAGGGTGTATTTTTTTTTTTTGGGTTGTTCGTCTAGAATCGCTCTAATGAGAGCAACATTGCTTTTAAAGGTTAATTTACAGATTGTACGCATCATTTCACCAACAAGAAGAGCATTGTAATGGTTGATAAGATGCTAGGTTTGAGTAGAGATTGTACAGTGTTCAAGTTTAGTACTTACTCCGTGGAAGAAAAATCCATTTAATTCTTATCACGTATTAAAAAAACGTTACAACACTAACACATACTTTGTGACAGTTATATTCTCCCACTAAAAGTAAACGACGGTGACAAATTAAAGCAGTGTATTCGCAACAATGGGAAAATGTGTTTAGATCCAACCAAATTTTGAGCAACCTTCTCTAAATCGCTTCATTAACGCAGTCCATAAGGTTTTTAGACCGTAATATCAGAAAATAATATTACACGAAAAACCAATATAGTCGAATAAAATCTAATAAAATACTAAGAAAGGTGTGTAATGGTAAGTAAAATATTGATAACGACCGGATAAATTATTGACAATTCATAATGTTTGAATAAATCATTGGAAATATTAGCCCTGTAATTAGGATGTTTTGTATTGCTCATGATTGAGTTACATGGTGCATATCACGAGGTTTGCAATGAGAACTTGGTATATCTATTACATATATGGTCATTAACGACTAAAACATATATGTCTACGGTTAAATAATTGTCGAGTTCCAGGAATGGTCGAAGCCATACCCAATAGAAAGAATATGTTATCTAAACACATTTCGAGTAGTTGTAGTAAAATCCGCGATTGACTCTTTCGCTTTTCCAATGATGAATCATTTCATTGGTTTATCTTAATATATGCCGGTAAAGTTAATACATGAATTTAGGTTTATCATACCAAATTTCATTTCTAAAGGGTACTAGAATTTCCTATCCCTAAAAATAAAATAAAACTAACCAAAGAGTATTCAGAAAAATCCTATGTATTTGACCATGGGTGCGGGGCGAAGCACCGCTACACTAAATTGGCTAATTCCATCAGCCCCGGTGTGTAGCACGGGTTACATGCTAGATGCAGTCTTCGTGCATTCCATTCCCGAGGATTCGATCCCGATTGACCCCTCTGGAATTAAATATGTAACTGAGCATAAATACCTAAATTCATAAATTAACATAGATGCAATATTTATGTTAAGTTAGCATAAATAACTTAACATAAGTACCTAATTTCCTTGATTTGTAACACCGCTTACACGATTTACTACAGAATTAAATACATTACAAATATATTCAAGTTGTTGCCATGGAGTGTTCATGACGTCCTCAACTTAAATTTTATAACCATGCGCATTTACATTAAAAAACAAATCTAAAACTCCTAAATATTTATCATATATAGATATTATATTGTTACAATTAAAACTAACATTAGATATTATATTGCCACAAATAAACTAGCATTGCAGGTTTTAATAGAGAACTTGGCCGACAAAACAAGGGTCTTGCTGCTATCGATATACGAGTGGTCACGATTTACAAATGCTATTGAGGTTAACATTGCAAGATAGAGTTATAAATAGAGAACTTTTCTCACACTACTTCTTTCTCCAAAAAACAATGCAACAGGTGAGAACAAAATCAGCACTGCATATTAAAATATTCATTGGAACATAAGTACCTTTCCTTTGATAACTTTCTGATTTTTTTAAAAACTCTTTCGATTTCTCCATTGCTGATTTCTTTACGGTAACAAATCCTCGGGTTTTATCACTACATAGGATGCATAATATCATCTTCAAATCAGATCAATATGGAGTATGAATTAAAATATGTCTTACCAGTACTGTGTTTTGCTTACAGAAGTTTGCAGATATGATTTATGTTGAATTCCTTTACATATATATATATATATATATATTAAGGACATCTACAAATTCATCCCAAGGAAACGTTCAACCTAACAAGTCAAAGATTCAGACATACAAAAAAGAACTAGCAAAAAGGGTGGCATCAGAGGTAAGAAGTACAAACAAATAAGCTGTGTTGACAGTGATGTTTTATACAACATGCTATGATTGCTGCACAAAGAATACGAAGAGAAAGAGAGAAAGAAGAACATATAGGTTCAGTACAAGGATTGTAAACTATGCAACACGGTTTTCCAGATAATCTGATTCAACAACAGAAAGTGCAACAGGCATACTAAACAAGGAATAACACAGGAAACTCAGTCTCAAATTCAGCAAGATAAAAGACAACAACAAAAAAAAGGTGGCATCCGAGATAAGTATTATAAACCAAGAAACTTACTATCTTAACGGTCATGTCTGTGTTTCACTATGTTGGAGGTAATGTTTTAAGAAAATATGCAACATTCTATGATCGTTGCACAAAGGAGATGGAGAGAAATAGAGAAAGAAGAACAAATAAGTTTATCACACATGAATCACAAATTACAAAAATATAACACGGTTTCCCAGATAATCTGATTGTGTAGCAGGAGGTGCAACAGACATACCAAACATCTACACAGGGAGAAGCACGGGAAATTGAGACTGAAATCCATCCAAATAAAAGACAACGAAAAAAAAGATTGGCATCTGAGGTACGGATTGCAAAATATGGTTACTATCTTAATGGTCATGTCTGTATTTCACCGTATTTGCGGTGATGATTTAAGAAAATATACAACAGCAAATGATCACGCACAACGAAGATGAAGAGAAAGAGAGAAAGAAGAATGATAATTTCGGACTTACCAGACAAGGATCACAAAATACTCTAATTCAGCAACAAGAAGTTGTGTTTGGATCTCAACAGGTAATTTAAGGAAAAAAACAATATAAGATAATTTGGATAATGATATTTAAGTTGTTTATAAGTGATTTATATACAGGTTATATCATCGGTGTACCAAACACCTGCAAAAGGAGAAAAACATCCTAATTGTGTCGACATAAAAGAACGGACGAAAGGGTGAAAAAATCAAAACCAATAAAATCTAATATTCACAATGATAGGAGAAGGGATATGTTCACTACGGTTATAGCAAGAATCGAAAGAACATGGAATGGAATCAACAATAAGACGGGACAGGTGTATAGCTTGGAGATGATTCTCATAGATGCGGAGATAAGACATCTTTAGCAAGGTATTGTAACAGTTATTATTTGAACAAACCTCCTATTATAACAGTTATTATCTGATAAAACAATGTAAACAGGGAAACCAAATACATGCTTACATTAATCTAAATGATATTCCTTACTTCAAGGACATAATTAAAGATTAACAAATCATTCGAATCCAACATTTTAACCTACATCCATACCATGGAGGTTATCGATCAGTACCTAGCGCAAGAAAAATTTGGGTGAATACATACACGAGTGTGGTTTTTCGATCGAAAAGGATCAACAAATACCAAGATACAAATTTTTGATATCTCGATTCTACAACACTTAGAGAAAAAATAGATAATAAAACAGATCTAATATGTAATACTAAATGTTGAGAATGCTTTTCAATAACCATGGCACTCGATTGTATGTATATGATAAGAATATCCCAACCGAATAATTATTTTACGATGTTGTTGGGATGCTAAGGGGTCTTTCAAAGAGTCAGATAAATCGTTAAACAAAAATGAAACTGATGCACCCGCACATGATGTCTTGATACAAAGCCTCGGTGGAATTTCGATAAAGGCAACTATATGGGATAATCTTACCACCCAACTAAGTGATTATATGTTGAGCCGAGGATCATATTTTAGCATAGATTGAAAGCAATGCAGGATAGGACAACATTATTGGATGGAAATGAACTGAATTTTTGAATTAAGATAAACATTGAGATAAAAAATGTGATTGATCACAGGGGGGATCTATTTGCAGTCCAGTAAAGCTACGGGAATTTACATAAATCTCGATGTACCGGATTTGGAAATTTATAAAGAAATGTACGTCATGAGACATGCATGTTTGAATTAATCAACTCAATGTGTAATAAATTGTTTATGATTTTAACACTGGCACATTGGCAACAATAAATATTCATCGGTGTAAGAACTAAGTATTCAAACTTGGCAAAGGAAAAATTAATGTTTGAAAATCGTATACCACTCAACGAAGCACTGAAAATGTTACATGACGAGGAAAATTTTATGGTGAGATCTAAAAATTAATTCAATTTAAATTATATTTCGCTACCAAAAATATATTATGAATGAATCAAATACAATGCGATTTAAACTTTTACCATAAAAGCAACAATAATTGAAATTCGGTCGGGATCTTCGTGGTACTATACAACATGTCCAGTGTGTAGAGAAAACATGTATACATGGTAAGGAAACCATGGTGCAATACATGTGTAGTCGTAGTAAATGCACCAATGCCACGGTAATAAAAGTTCATATATATCTTATTGCGTTTAAATAAAATAAAAAATGAAAACTAACTCAAGCTTTGTGACGATTACATTCTCCAACTAATAATATATGACGGTGGTGGTGTAATCGCAATAATGGGACGAATGGTTGAAATGGTTGTAGACAATATTAGAGTAACAAAAATGAAGTCATTTCCAACGGTCGATGTAAAGGTAACTAAATTTCTTTAATAAGAAAAATTTACAAGTCAAGGTAACTCAAGAATAATGATTTTATTTTGCGGAAAAACAGGAAGATTGCGTTGAAGAAATATTAGATGCAATAGGAAAACAATGGTCTTTAGACTCATTATTGAGGAAAGTAGCTTTCTCATCACGAGTCTCACAAAGACATGACATATTTCATTATGATGATGCTTTAGAGAAGGCATATAAATTTAATAGAAGGAAAAAAAAGGTAACTACATCTACATGTTAGCATTATATGTTTTGTAGGATATAAATACAATTGGAGACCAATCATTATGTCCATACAGATCACAGGAGAAAGATCTCACGAAGAACAAACAACTTGCGATGTATTTATTCCTGGAAAAGAACAACTCTAAACACCTCCCAAGAAGGACCGAAAATCCATACAGATCACTGGAGAAAGATCTCTACGGAAAACAAACAAGGCGCGATGTATTTTTTCCCCGGCAAAGAACAACTCTAAACACCTCCTAAGAAGGATCTGAAAAACAAAAGGAAGTACAGTGACATATCAACATTGATAAGGGTGGACGAACATGATAGTGAAGCGGCCGATATCATGGAGAGAGATCCTAATATGCCAGCATTGGTCGAGATAGATGAAGATGGCAATGAAGTGTTAACTTATTTATAGGAATTATGAATAACATGATTGTTATTCTACTATAGTATATTATTTAAATTTCTTTAAACCAAAAACCAATCGTGAAAATTTAAACTAAATGGATTCAATTGACATAAAGTATGTTTAGTTTTTTCTACATTCGTGTTCGCTTTATTCAGTTTAAGGAAATTAACAGTCGATGATGTATATCTTCTACTCTACCCAAAAATAACCCAAAATAAAAGAAAATTGTCTCTACAAATAACAGTTTTGCTTAAAATTATTATTCAAAAATAATAATAATAAATGCATTTGTCTACGGGTGCGGGCGAAGCCCCGCCACACTAAATTGGCCGACCCCACCAGCCCCGGTGCGTAGCACGGGTTAGATACTAGTGATACTAATTAAGCATTTCATTCATTGATTTGACTGTGCATGTGCTATTAACGTCTTCTCGCGATCCTCCCTGTCTGTCTGTGTGAGAAAATACCCGACCCGATCCGGTCCTACCCAATCCGACCTGGTCCAACCCGACGTGTTCTTCGGATGTGTCTCGTCCCGATCTGGTTTGGGGATGGACATGACCAAGGCTGTTAGGGTACTGCGTATATGGAGTGGGAACAAGAGTTCGAGGTATGTAACTGTGAATATTTGCTGGCTTATGTATTTGTTTTTAGAACATGCGTAGTTCTGTTTTTTTTGCTTTAAAATAAGTCCATATCATATAAACGGTCAATTTAAACAATGACTATTGATCTCGATCATTAAGAATTTTGATTTTATTTTTATTTAGTTCTCTTGAATATGATATTGGCTATAGTTGAATGTTGTCTTTTGTACAATTGGTTGTACCAACTTGATTGAAATGTATGTATTTGGGGTTTAGAAGTACTTGAGCACCATTATTACATATATGAAATTTTCTCCCCAAATTTGAATGTTTCGTGGAATGTAATCCACATGCTCGACTATTAAAGAGTTAGTAGTTTCAAAAGAGTTGCAAATAAAATCACATGTATTCCAATTTTTGTGGAAGAACTCACAAAAGGTGATATGAGTCAGAAAATTTCCATTTTATTCTTCATCCATGATACTAACGAACAAGTATATGTTAAAGTATGACAACAAGAGATCTATTTATAGTAATCTATTCAACCTAAAGTAATTGGTTGACATGTATAGTGAGATTCTCTTGGCTTGTTGAAATAAAGAAATTTCTCAAATTAAGCTAAATGTAACAAAATTAAAAATGGAAAAGAACCCCAAAGTAATGAGGGTTAGACGTACCGACTCATATAAAGCATGTGAAAATGGACATATGTTTCATGAGACAAAGATGTACTTTTGTCTTCGGTAGTAATAACACCAATACACAAGTATCAACCGAGTATGGGGTTAGCTAAAATGTAATTGTAGCTCCCATCATAAATGAAAGAGTTGGAAATGCACCTGTTCATAAGTGTTGATATATACAATAAAATGTGTATCATAGTAGTAACCAATTTTCACATCAACTTTCACGGCAACAAGAACTTTGTCGGGCCAATTGACTATCTTATTCAGTTGAACTAGATCCAATATCTGCACATATGGAATGAAAACACGAGACATAAATTCTCTAAAGCACTTGAGATATATTGGGTGAAACGTAATATATATTCAGTCTAAAGTACTTGAGTTGAATCCCACTTTTATTACGTTATAAGGCCACACCACTTATTAAAACTCCCAAAACCCAAATGTCTAACTCATAGTTGTTTTTCTTCCACTAGCTTAAGGAATTTAAACTAGTTGTTGAACTATTTCCTTATAAGGTGACTCCGAGGATTGGATCATCGAGCGCAACACTGCTCAAAAATTTATTTTCAAGATAGAACAAAGACGTCACAAAATCTCTATATGTACCGAGAAATAATCACACCTTGTTAAATTCCAGAGAAACCCATGAAAATGGATATCATGTGAAACCTGACTGTGATGATAATGTAATTGATTGCATCTTTTATAGTCACTAATGTATTTGGAAGGAAACATACTTTAGAGAGACTAATGAGTCAAGTTAGTGAAATGTAAATCACTATATTATTAATTTGGATTATTGAATCCATATTGACCCCGACAATGAAATGTTGAAAAATTGACTCATACAGACTTTGACATAACCATAAGGCACTTTGGTCGTGACATGATGTTTCATTTTGAAAGGACTCATACGTACATCGTTGTGTTTGAGTGGACGAGACAACGGGAAAAAGATTGACAGAATGCGAAGTAACGTCATATCTCTCAATAAATGTTTTCTAAAGCACCAGATACACAACCCCCTCCTCCCTCTCATTATGCTTTTAAGTAAGATAGCATATCACTAATTTTACAAAGTCTTCAGTAAAACAGGATCGAGACCATCCTAAGATGCAAATGGTAAACAATCCATATTACAAAGATAACAAGGTGAAATTTAGAGAAATATTCATGCAGAATGCGGACCATTAAAGTGACTTATGGCTTTGGTGAATGTTTTAACATTTTGGACTAGTTATAGTTCCCAAAAAAAAAATTTGAGTTTAAAAACTCCTAGCACATATTACACAATACAAAGTGCAAAGGCTCACCACCCTTATTAATGCTAGAGAATTTACATCAAAAGGACTTGATGAATATTGCATGTTTAATAGGATCAATATAGAGCATCTTATACCCAATGGTCTCGCAGAGGCTACCCTCAAAGGTTACAGATGGTGCCTAAGGAATAGGTTATGCGTACTAACCTATTCTTTTACTGCTTTAGGGATATGCAATATTAAACGATCTTACTTAATTCGTTTTAGAACCCAATGTTATTCAACCTTTTCTCAAGGTGCAGTTGGAAACTGGATTTAAGCCTGACATTCGTATTCTTATGCATTTTTGGTTGCACTATATATGTGCCATTACGACTCCACATCGTACTATAATGGGTCTTCAAAACTGTTAAGTAGTTATGTTGGAAATGAGTTCCCAACAATTATCCGCATTTTAAAACTTTTGGCAGGAGATCTCTTACCGCTAGATTTGCGGGTTATCACTTTAATGAGACAGTCTTCCCGTCGTTAGGGGGAGATAAGAAAAATATTTTCTAAGGGAACGACAGAATTGTCGTGGTGTGTTCCCACCGTGTCTCATATCGATTCTTGTACTCCACAAATGTAAATGTGAAGTGATAAAGAACATTCGATTTTCAGAATGTACACCGATGTTGCTAAAGTGATGAGGTCACACATACTGCTGCAAACCTACCCGCAGTTACAAATCCTCAATACGGGATATACACCATAGACTAAGGTGTTGCAACTACACTCAGTGGAAGTGTCGTTGAGGTCGTGGCTCCATAAAGGAAGTTAGAGAGACCACTTGGTTCGATCAATCCTCACCTAGAAAGGAAGTAGGTGAGTAAGGCACAACTTATTTATATCATCAGAAATCATCTCATAAGATTGTCTCGAATATGTCCATGAATCAAACGGAGGACGCTCCGAAGTTTTAGATGATTCTAGAGAACAATGAAATCCTGACGGATTATGAGAATGCATATGAGTCAATGGAAGGATCATGCGTGCACAATGATGATATAATCCATAAATAGTTGCTTCAGAAGTAGAGCACAATGAGATCGAACCATGCTTTATTTTGATTAATTTCAAATAAATAGCATATTTGGCCTACGCAATCCATGCAGAACTTAGTTCTTTGACAAATATACGGGTATTTGGTGTGGTAGTGCTAACCAACCAAGTGTAAAGCCTACTGGACATACATGATTAATTTGTCACAAAGCATAATGAGAAGAAAGTAGTCACAAAGACTAGCCTTGTGGCGCGAGGTTTCTCACAAAGCCCTGAAATTGTTCTCTTGTAATAAACGTTATAGCGTTCCGCTACTTAGTTAGCTTGGTAATTTCAAAAGGACTTGAAATGTAGCATATGTATGTGGTTGTTACGTATCTCTGAAAGAATCAAGAGATAGCAGATATTTACAAAAGTACTTGATATCCTTTTGTTTCCCAAATCAAGTGACTCTAAACCACAGAGTGCGCACGCTCACTTATAGATTGAAGCAATCAGGCGGATATGGTATACCCGTCTAAGTGACTATTTGATTTGGAGGGGATAGACAAGTAAGTTATTTTCATTGCGTATTCACAAGAAAGTTCCTGATTTGGAATTGTAGCTATCTACAAACATGATGGGTACTCTTGATGTAATAAGAGACCTTAAAAGCTATTTGAAATCCGAATTTGAGATGAAAAATATGTGGAAATCTCGGCCGACTACTGAGCTTATGGTATATTATCCCACCGGTTGCATTTATCTAAAGTTGTCGTAATTTAACAAAGACATGCATCCTGATAGCACTCCCATGATTAGTCGAGGTTCAAATGTAAGTAAGTGACTGTTTCGTCTAAAGAAAGATGACGAAGATGTGTTGGGAGATGAAATTCCCATATATAATTACAATAGATGCATTGTTGTACTTAATATAATAATGTACACGATAAAATTTTGCATCCTCGTGGAACTTGTTAGCTAGATATAGCTCACGCCAACGCAACATCATTAGAATGGTATAATGTATGTAATCATGTACTAAAAGTAACCATTGACATAAATATGTTTTGTCCCTGCAAAGACATAAAAAGGAATGCTAATGAAAGTGCAATCCAAATGTTGTTTGATTATGAAGGAACAATAATCTCTTCTCCAACGAAAGTAATCAGGGGGAGATACGGTAGACTATTTTCTAAGTCATCACTGATATTCAGTTTCGAAAAGTACACGACTAAAGGAACTGTCTGGAACAACTCTGAAAGTAATCAGGGGGAGATGCCGACATCAGGGGGAGGATCCAAGGATATGATGTCGACATATTTTACTTGAAATTGAAGTCGTGTTGTACTCTTTTTCCTTCGATCGAGAATAGTTTTTCCTAAAGGGTTTTGTCTCGACAAGGTTTTTAGAGACAACACTAAAAACATCAAGTATGTTGAACGTTGGCATTACATAAAGATCTCGAAACGTGATAGTCCGTTACAAACGTAACTTCGTAATCAACAACGGGACTTATAAACATTCAAGTCACCAAAGTACAGTGTGATAACCTCCTTTTGACTGCATTAGACTAATAAAAATTATTTGACATCAGGGGGGAGCATCTAATGGTGTGTTGAACTATTTTCCTTCACCGAGGTTACTTTTTCCCACATGGTTTTGTTACTCGGCAAGGTTTTTAATGAGACAACAACAAACACCTGGAATATAATTTCCCATGTAAGACTATTATCTTTCCTACAACGATTTTCTTCCTTAGGAGTTGTGAAGCAACTAGTCAACTTCAACGGATCAAAGTGATCATCTGCAACGGATCACCTTTACTTGCATCCATCACGTTGTACTCTTTTCCCTTCGTCAAGGTTTTATCCCACCGGGTTTTCCCTGTCAAGGTTTTAATGAGGCAACGTATACGCATCCAACTATGTTTTAAGTTTACTTAAGGTCTGTACTCTTTTTCTTTAGTTCGTGTATTGTCCCTATGGGTTAGCCTGATGAAGTTTTAACGAGACAACTAACTTAGACTCGACGATCTTCGAAGATCAGACATGTGATGAACAACATGTAAAATACGAGGCAACATGTAAAGTACTACATGTGAAAAGTTGTACCAAGGTTTTGTCCCACGGGTTTTTCCTTGTCAAAGTTTTAATGGAGCAATTGATTTCGGCACAAGTCATCAAGGAGAGGACGACATTTGAAGAACTATATGTGAATCACTATGTATAAAGTTTATAAAGTTTTGTTTTGTTATTGAACCGCACAAGGGGGAGTGTTATAGGGCATATGGCCCATGGATGTGCGGTCCACTAGATGAATAGGTCTTCCCTTTTCATGTATATAAGAGAACATTATATGTATGTAATAGATTGATGCCTCTTTATCAATATCAAATTCTTTTCCTTCTCTATCTCTTACTTTTCCCTATTATTTCCACCTGCAAAAGATAGACCTAAATCAACTTTCTTTTTTTTTCTTTTTTTTTTTTGATAAAGGGAAATTTTATACAAACTAAGAAGAAGATACATTGTTTAGATTACATAACTTAAGGATCCATAAATCTTTTCTAGAATTGTCCCAGTATCTGGAATTGATATGGATGTCCTTGTACTTATTTAGAATTCTAGCTAACTTATCCGCAATAAAATTACATTTCCTTATAACAAAACCGAAAGAAGAACTAGCAAGAAATTGGTCATAGTCTAAGGCTTGTTGCAACACTGCTTTAGACCTCCAACGACCGCAAAATTGTTACTCTTCATCGCATCGTTTATAACATTTTTGTTATCACTAAGAAAGATTATTCTATCATCTCTCGCATCCCCGCATCCATTTGATTGCTTCTATAGGCTGTGCTCGTGATTCGCTCTTCCGAGCTTGAACACCAACCCGTGCCTTCGTAAAGTCAACAATACGACATTCCGAGTTATCGGGTTTTAACCACTCCATAAGCAATTTTTTTTAATGTCTGGAAAGCAACATCAAAGTAGATATATGGTATCCCGCAACACATCATAATTAACCAAGGAACAATTCGGATGAGAATTATCACAATTACTACCACCACTCTTGTTAACTACCGAAAAAGTTTTTACTTTTAGTATAATTTGACAAGTCCGTTTTGATGAATTCAATTAGATCCTTAGGATTCACTTTAACATTGTCAAAGACAACTCAGCAGTTGATACTTCCAAATATACCAGAGAACATAAGCAATGAAATCCTTATTGTTGTTGTCTTTCAGCCATAAAACACACCAATCTTTGAAGCTCAAACTTGCAGCAACATTAAAATTCCTGAAAAAGAGAGGCCTCTCCAAATAGCTTCTGAAAAGATACATTCAGTAAACAGATGATTGATATTTTCTCTAACATTGCAATTACATAGGGGACATGTGATGTCTATCGGTGTGTATATTCCTAAGATCTCTCTAATAGGAAGACATCCACTTAGGGCTTTCCAAAGAAAAGTTTTAACCCGGTAATAACATTAAGATGCCATATACCTACCCACTCTACTTTATGATTAACATGATTTATGTTGCAAAGATAGTTGTAAGCCGATTTAACTGAAACAGAACCATCTTTGGTTCCAATCCATCTCCTAATGTCCTTCTTTTCAATATTGTTACAAGGTTCTAGCATTCTTATTTCTTCTATATCATTCTTTTCAAATATTTTGTGAATTATGTTAAAATTCCAGTTTCCTCTATTATCAATTATGTCTGAAACTTTCTTTATTATATTAGCATCGATGATGTTCTTAGGTTTTGGATTTTTCCACTTGGAAGCCACTTTTCAGTCCATATCTCGTATATCTTTTCCATTTCTAGTTCCCAGAATGATTTTCTCTAATGATGTCTAGGCCTTACGAGATGCTAGTCCACACCCAAGATTTCACCTTTTTCTTCTTATAGTAGAGAGGTTCATTTTTCGGAAAATACTTATGTTTTATAATTATGCACCACAACTGGTCTGGGTTCTCTAACAGTCTCCAAGCTAGTCTAGTTAACAAGGTGTTTGTAGGTGAAAATGGTTTCTGCCGATTTCGGTAATGCGGGTGTCTTGGGTGAGAAACAATTTAAACCCTAAACAATGTACTACAAGGGAGTACTTTAGATTCGAGAGATCAACACACAAGTCCGGCCTAAACTAAGAAATGACCGTTCTAAACTTGCCTCGGTCACAAAGTGGAGGAGAATGGGTTGGTTTTGGGGAGGGAAGCAATGAAAGTGGTGAGACCAGAATAGTTGATTCTAGAAGAGTAGTCAAGTTACTACGACTTGTTATCGAAAAGTGAGAGAGCTCCCAAGGTGAGCTAGCAAGTAAGTATTTCTGAGTGTTGTATCTCCCATGTGAACTTGTTGTTCAATGAAAATAGGTAAGACCTATTTATACAAGTCGGAGTAAAAACGTACCCTGGTCTCATTAAGGAGTGGGGAAGTAAATGGGATGAGGTGGTAACCATATGCATGGAATTGATGTTCCATAAAGTGGTTAACGCATGAAACTGGTTTTCATGAAACTGCTAATGTTATGGAATTGATGTCCCATAAAGTTGTTAACGCATGTGCTTTATGTCCCATGAACGTTTCACACATAACTTCCGTATTTACTAACCGCCTCACCCTTATGACACTTCCTTATGACGGGCGTAGTGTACGCCGCACGCTGTAAACCGCCAAACCAATACCCAAATAGGATCTCCCAGTTTGTGTTGATGTCTCGAATGTTTTGGAAAACATGTAGCACGTTGTTGTGGCTTGTCAAGTCAAGCTCGGGAAACTTGCCAGTCTGGTGACCTTCGACGGTCGAGATTTTGTATCTTGAGAGGAGGGGCAACCGTTGATTGTTGCACTCCTTCGTTTTGGTAGCCGCGTAGTGAGGGCCAACGTGGTGGCGCGGCTAGGTTGGCATGCCGTTGGCATGGCCAAACTTAGGTTTTCGGGCCAAAGGTTACTATGTGTCATCTGATAACCTTGGATGGCTAGGATTTTCTCCTGGGATTGAAGGGCAACCGTTGATTGTTGCACGCCTTCGTTTTGGTGGTGGCGTAGAGGGAAGGCCAACAGGGTGGCGCGACTATGGTGGCATTCCGTTGGCATGGCAAGGTTTGGCGTGGCCAAACTTAGATTTTTCGGGACAAAGGTTACCATGTGTCGTCCGGTAACCTTGGATGGATAGGATTTGCTCATGGGATTGAAGGGCAACCGTTGATTGTTGCACGCCTTCGTTTTGGTGGTCGCGTAGGGAAGGCCGACGGTGTGTGACTAGGGGTGTAGTTAGGATTGGCATGTGGGGCAAAGGGTTCGCCTTAGGCGTGGCTAGCTTTGGCTAGGTGCGATTTTGGCTTGGCATGTGGGGCCAAGGGTTTGCCATGGGCGTATGGCGTGGCTAGGGCCAAGGCAAGGGCGTTTGGCTTGGAATGATGTGACTAACATGGCTAGGGCCAAGGAAAAGTGTGTTTGGCATGGCGCGGCTAGCTTGGCTAGGGTTTGGTTTGGCTTGGCATGTGGGCCAAGGGTTTGCCATGGGCGTGATTTGGCTAGGTGCGATTTTGGCTTGGCATGTGGGGCCAAGGGTTTGCCATAGGCGCATGGCGTGGCTAGCTTGGGCTAGGTGCGGTTTTGGCTTGGCATGTGGGTCCAAGGGTTTTCCATAGGCGCATGGCGTGGCTAGCTTGGGATAGGTGCGGTTTTGGCTTGGCATGTGGGGCCAAGGGTTTTCCATAGGCGCATGGCGTGGCTAGCTTGGGCTAGGTGCGGTTTTGGCTTGGCATGTGGGGCCAAGGGTTTGCCATAGGCGCTTGGCGTGGCTAGCTTGGTCTAGGTGCGGTTTTGGCTTGGCATGTGGGGCGAGGGTTTGCCATAGGCACATGGCGTGGCTAGCTTGGGCTAGGTGTGGTTTTGGCTTGGCATGTAGGGACAAGGGTTTTCCATAGGCGCATGGCGTGGCTAGCTTGGGCTAGGTGCGGTTTTGGCTTGGCATGTGGGGCAAGGGTTTGCCATAGGTGCATGGCGTGGATAGATTGGGCTAGGTGTGGTTTTGGCTTGGCATGTGAGGCCAAGGGTTTGCCATAGGCGCATGGCGTGACTAGCTTGGGCTAGGTTCGTGACCAAGCTAGGGTTTTGGGGCAAAGGTCGTTTGGTAACCTTAGACGTCCAGGATTTGCTCCTGGGATTGAAGGGCAAACGTTGATTGTTGCACGCCTTCGTTTGATAGCCGCGTAGTGAAGGCCAATACGGTGGCGCGACATGGGGCCATGGCGAGGTGCGTTTGGCATGGCGCAGTAGGTGTGGCTGGCATGATTTGCCATTGGCACAGAGGTGCGGCTAGCATGACTGGCATTCTTTGGGGGCGGTCGGGTGTGGATGGCATGTTTTGCCATTGGCACGAGAGGTGCGGCTAGCATAGTTGGCATGTTTTTAAGCAGTCGGGGTGTGGCTGGCATGATTTGCCATTGGCACAGAGGTGCGGCTAGCATGGTTTGGCAAGCTTTTGGCCCGGTCGGTGTGGCTGGCATGATTTGCCATTGGCACAGGGGTGCGGCTAGCATGGTTGGTATGTTTTGTGTGGTCGGTGTGGCTGGCATGATTTTTCATTGGCACGAGGGGTGCGGCTAGCATGGTTGGCATGCTTTGCACTATCGGTGTGGCGTGGGCATGATTTGCCATTGGCACTGTGAGGTGCGGCTAGCATGGTTGGCATGCTTTGGCGCGGTCGGTGTGGCTGGCATGATTTGTCATTGGAACAGAGGTGCGGCTAGCATGGTTGGCATGCTTTGGCGCGGTCGGTGTGGCTGGCATGATTTGCCATTGGCACACGTGGGAATTAGGGTTCGGCTTGTCGTAACCCTAATTTGAAAAAGATACCCCGATAATTATTTAAGGAAACATTAAAGGTTTTAGTAAATGTGCCAAGTAAATGCTTGTTACTTTAAATGTTGTGACATCATTTTTCGCTAGGGTTTAGTGTTTTGCGATTTTAACCTAAGCTAAAAATCACCATCAACATTAAGTCCCTCGCTTGGCTTAATGTACCTTGTTGCGAGGTAAGCATATGATGGTGACAGAAAAGGACGGAATCGAGGTGTAAATCATTGCAGAGATGGTCAGGAGAATCCGACTAACCTTTTTGAGTGGTTAAGAGAGTTTTGGCTTCCCGTGTTGGCGGCCCTGCGTAAGTTGTACCGGGAATGCGCATGGTGGAGTGGTGAGATAAAAGTTACGGGGCTTGGTCCGGGGTCGTACATCTCCTGGGCAAAGGGGACGCGGTCTTGGAGGGCGACACTAGTAGACGGCTTGGCTCGAGAGGCTAAGAGGTGGCGTGGTCTTGGTGAGGCAAACGCGCGTGGATGGTAGGGTCGCGACAGTGGAGCAGGCGGCTTGGCATAGTGTGGCCTTGGCAAGACGAGACGTACACGGACGGCTAGGCGTGGTGGGGCCGCGGCAATGGAGTGATGGCTTGGCCTGGCGTGACTATGACAAGGCACGGTTTGGTGGGGGGAAGGCGTGCACAGATGGCCAGTAGCGGTGAGGATGAGACATGGCACGGATTGCTTGATGATTTTTCTTCAAGGGTTTGGTTGCCTCTTTCCTTATTTTACTCGACCAGGAAGTTTTTCTTCTCTTCAACCCAAAACGTTACGCCCACGAAAAGAGGAAAAGCGTTACTCTTTCTGCTTTGGTTATGTTGTCGGTTTTTCTTCCGAAGCTTAGCGTTGGCGGTGGGAAAGGAAAACACGATCTAATGTGCCTCGAGCACGTTCTTCCACGCTTCCTCACCAACCATAATTATTTCTCACAGCCAGGCATGAGGCTTAATTAGGATCGGATATTATGCCTTAACTCACGGCGGTGTAAAAGCTTTCCCTTTTGAGGTTGCGTCATCTTCTTTGTGACATAAAATATTATCTTGAACTCTATATTCGCGTAGTTCGTCTTCGTTCATCCTCTTTCCCAGTATCGCTTCGCGTTTCCTTCTTATTTTTATTTTATCCTCTTTATGTGTGTATAGATAGGATGGAACTTGACCATTTTCCTTGTCCTTTGTAGTGTATGATGGGACTCTCCGTGGATAGCCATGTCTTTAATTCTTCGGAGAAGGACTTGAATTGCAAACCGTTCCTATTCTCATGAGGAGGCATTAGCTAGAATCAAATCTCTGTTCCATGAAGCTGGTGACATCATCAAGGACCTCACTTCCATCTATCTCTATGCAGTGCAGGCGCGTGTTCGGACTTTCTTAGGTTCAGTGAACATGGAGGAGGGACGAGAAAATGAGGAAGAACCTTGGCGTAGAGGTGTCAAAAGGCCAGCCACCCAAGCCTCGGTCTGGGCCAGGCTCATATAAACATGCTAAATTCCTACGGCCCGTGACTAAGTAAACCAGGCCGAGGCCGGAGCTCTATAACAGCCCAGGCCGGGTCAAGTTTTAGGCCTCTTGTTCTGCTACGGCCAAGCCTTCACCTGGGCCCGGAGTGAGCACTGCCATTTCGACACTTTGCCACGCCTGTATAGTTAGAAATATGACTATATAGGAGTTTAATGCTTCAAAAATCTACGGGTGGGGTGGATCGAACTCGTGCGCATGAGTGTAACTTTGAAAAGGGAACTACAACCATTGTTCTACAACACGTTCGTGTCTCCTATATTCGTATTGCGATTTATTTTTGAGGTTAATAATTAAAAAATTTTAAAATTTGAACTTAGCTATTTGTTAGGGATTTTTATTTATGATAGATATAAATATAAAAATGGAAATGTATAAGATTTTTTCTAATTTAATAGGGTCATGTTTGAATTTTGAAACTAGATTTTTTTAAAACTCTTCCTTATATAGTTCTTTTAATAAATACTATGTCACTATTTTAGTTAAAGTAAGCAACAAAAAAAACTTATTTATAGTAAACATGCATTGTTGATTTATTATTCTTAATTATAGCTAATTATAAGTTACCTAATTTTTATTGTTAGACGTTAACTATGTGTTGGATTTTTATCTCATTACCTAAAATAGAAATTTTTATTAGATAAGATTGGAATATTTTTGTATTAACTTCACCTCACTAATGGTTATCTTTTTGTATTAGATAATGTAATATACATTGACGTTTTGAACACAAAGGCATTGGTGTACAAATGGTTGCACCAGACTTACAGTTAGTTAATGTCTCATGTTCGAGTCTCCCACGGAACAAACCTTTTTAAGATTTAAACCCTCCGAACAAAACAGGTTGGCCTGGCCTGACCTGGACTGGCCCAGTTTAAGGCAGGCCTGGCTCAGGCCCAGGCTAGGCTGACTCATATGCTTCTCCTAAGCCAGCTGCTGTTTAATTAACAAGCTAACCTAGCCAGAGCCGTAGGCCGAGCTAGGCCGAACAAAAAATTTGGCCCAGGCCAGGCCGGCATGTTTGACGCCTCTACCTTGGCGTGTTGAGAAGTTCCAGTGCGGAAAAACCTTTCCTTGGTCCAGTTATAGGGCGGATCGGCCTCTAGATCGAGCAACGGAAAATCGAGCATGTGAAGCTTTTTTGGAGAAGCGCGCCATGGTTCTCGATTTTGATGCGGATGAATCAAAAAATCTTCTTCAAGGGTCAATGAGAAGACTTCAAGGAGCGTCTGACGGGACCGAAGTAGCCTTTGGAGTTGACGCGGAGGTGTCGTTGGCTTAAATATTGGAGGGGTCATGGTGGCGTATCTGCCGAACCTAGTCGTCTAGCGGACACTATTGTCAGCGTGGTTGCTTCGGGATGGGATGTTGAGGTTGCTGCTTCTAACACCATTGAATGGAATCTTTGTTGCCCGAGAGATTGTTGAGGGAGGTGCTTAAAGATAGCCTTGACCAAGGGGACTCGTGCTCCATCCTTCGAGGGCTAGTTCCTCCCTTTTGTTATTCCTGTTAGTTGCTTAGTTCCCCGATGCTTTCAGTAAACTCATCTTTACCTTCTTCTTCATCACCAACATTTCGCTTTATATATTATTTTTTTTTGAATGATTGAATGAGGTATTTCTGGTTGTGGTATGATAGCTTTGCGGTGGTTTTCAGGTTAGTTTGATGTATTTCTCTCGCTATCCTGGAGAACTCGTTTGGAAAGAGATGTATTTATACTCTCTTTTTTTTTTTTTTGACGAAGAATGAAATTCAGGGGAAGAATACAAACGGTGTATTCATCTTGGGGATATACAACTACTAAGAGGAATTTTTAAAGGAAATACTAAAGGGAGAGTGTCATGGAAAAGTACAAAGATTTTAGGGATTGGAGGCATTGAGCCATCGCGAGTGAACTATCACGCCTTCGGGTGTGTCCGTGTTGATGATCTTGCAATATCCTCCTAAAAGGATGTCCGCCACAGATACGGCTCGTCTTCTCTTCCATTGGGCGAATTAATTTGAATAGCCATTTTTAAAGTCATCTTCCCAACTTGAAACGAGTTTACCTTAACTACTATATCTCCGATTGAAAACGGGTTCAGGTGTCGTGCAACCTTCTGAGTCTTGGCTCCATTGGTTTCGATGGAAGTTTCCAAGATTTTTGCAAAGTATTCAAATGGCCCAGCACCCCATTCACATTTCTTGACAGCGTCCGTGCTAGTAATCGTGCTTGAGTCCCCATGAAGAAATAGGGGAAGGAATGAATCGGGTTGTAGAGAAGGTCGTTCAGCCGAGACTTACTTGCGTTTGAAATCCTTGAGCTAGCGCTAACATGTCTTCTCCAGATATCTGGGTTTCATTGATAACTCGTCGATACGATAACCAGTGGGATGATTTGTTGGAAATTCTTTCGGCGTGGGCGTCGGGTAGAGGGTGCACATCTAATTTTGCTTTGTTGTCGAAAGTACCCATAAGTGCCCCAATATCATGTCGTGACCAGTTCTTTGACAATATGGAACTTGCTATGCGTTATAGCGTCTCCCATCTTGATCTCGAGGTTGATGTATCCATGCGCTGCTCAAAGCCTCCTTTGGGTTCTTAATCACAGCGGGGGGAATGGGTAGCGTCTTTTTTTGTAAATCCCGCAGCCTTTAGTGTCTTGAAAGTAATGATGTTGAGGTCAGAGGCCGCGTCGATGAGTGTATTTTCAAATTCGATATCTCTTAACGGGACGTGGTCATGTCCCGTTCTCCCCTTTGATTCCGCTTAGTTTGGAAAGCTTGGGCCCCGGTGTGGTTTAAAGGGGAGAAAAAGTCGCTTGCCGATCAAACGCGATTGGAGAGCTGCGAAAATATCTTGGGCGCTGCACCTTGGAAAGATAGAGATTTTTGCATACATGCTGCATCATGGATTGTGCAGTCTCGTGGCACGGAGTCCCCAAAGAACCCAGTTTCTTATTGGGAGTGGGTCTCGATGTACTCCTCGTATCCCGGTTGAGTTCACCCGCTTCTATCTTTTCTTTGAAAATATGTTTTAGTCTCAAGGTAATCATCTTGGTTGGTGATAGGTGTAGAATACACCGTATTTACTATTCAGAGTTACGCTTTCTTTGCTATTTTTCTTGTGAATTATGTAATTTTACGTGTGTTTTTGAGTTATTAGGTATTTTGGAGTCGCACGGAGGAAAAGAAGGAGAAACTACTCATTTAGAGCGAAAAGGGCGTAATTGTTTTTTCAGGGGCAAATACTATGGGATTTGAGCCAGCGTTAAGGGGCGACTCTATTTGGGGGAATACCGAACAAAGACCACTGTGGTTAAGGGGATGCCGTCTGGGGTTGCCCTTATTAAAGTGACTGGGTGTGTTATTAGCACCCAATTTGGCTTATCCCTAAATCGAGAGAAACTCACCTCTCATTCTTTCATTTTCATGAATTGAAATGGCAGAGCGATTGTTTTCTTGTCGCCTAGGGTTTGTCTTTGTTTTTGGTTGAATCTAAAATGGGTTTTGTGGTGTACTTTCGGGAGAATTAGGAAGAAGAGGATGATGGTTCTCTTGAGTGTAAATGGCGTAGTCAGGAATGAGAGATTCGAGAGTCGGGGTTTCATTCGAGAAGAAGATTGAAGGAATTGAAGAAGATGAAGGTGGTACTGGTGGATAAATTCACCATGTGGAAGATGATGAAGTTAGGTTCTCATTACAGTATACGATGGATTTAATCAAGGCAGAGAAGATGGGTTGTCTCTGTGTTGTCGATTGAGCAGATGGGTTTTGATTTACGGAGTGCTTAGGTCGAATCCGGATGAGGATAAGTTGAAATTACAATGGCTTGAGTTCAAGTGATGTGGTTGGTGGCAAGTATTGAGCAAGATGTCTGGTCTTGATGGAGTTAGGGTTTCCTGTGCAATGGAGTTTCTGGCAGGGAAGATGGCTGAGTTTACGGTGGTATTAGCTCGAATCTGGAGCTAAATTGGGTTCGAGTTGAAGTTGATTTTAGTGAGAATGAAGCTACGATTCAAGTGATGTTGCAAGAATTGTGGATGGCTCAATGGCTTGATGTATGTGGTATAGGTGGTTACAAATAAGGTTTGAGCTCATCAAGGAGATGATCTGTATGCAAGGTGGGGTGTCGATATGGCGTTGTCCTTGTGGACCGAGAGTTGTTGGCTTGGGTGTATAGTTCAGGAAAGAGGTGCAGTGTTGGAGGAATTGTTTCTAATAGATAATGGTGAGGATTGTTTGATTCTGTTGTTGGTTTTGGTTATGCAAATACAATGAGAACAAGATGGAAGAAGTTTTTGCAATCGATGGGGATGTATCGATATTTGAACAAGAGAAGCTATTGTTGCAGTTATGGAGAATGGTTGCATCTGAGGGAAGGAGGCGTGCAACTAAGACAAGAAGAAATGGAATCGCAGAGACTGGGCTTGAAATGGACTGATGCAGACAGAGCCGATGGGTACAATTAAGAGTGAGTTGGGTGTTTGAAGTTTCACTGCAATGCAAAGGAGGTATAAAGCTGTTTTTAGGCAATGCAAGGGTAAACTGTAGGTTGTGAATTGAAATGGTGAATGCTCTTGGTAAAGTCGGGTGATGCGTAATAAAGGAGTAGAATGGCTTGTGAAGTTGGTGGGCTGTTGGTGTTGAGAATTGCAAGTTCAAGAGAGGTCTGGTAGTTTGGTGGAGTTGGTTTGAAGTCGAACGGATGCTTATGTGCAGTGAACATCATATACGAGATGAGGAAAAAGATGAAGCTTCACAGAGAAGATTGCGATGAACCGGTCTTCTTTGGCCGATAGTGATTTGGAGCCGAGATGCGGGGGCATAGTGCAAAGGGTGGGTATGAGCTGCAATGTTGGTGCTAGAGTGGGATGGAATGCGGTGGGCAATGGTTGTGTTAATGTGTCAATGCAGAAGGTTGCTTACAAAGGGCTTGTGATGCTTTGAGTTGCGTGTGAAATGGGTTTGAGCACCATCAAGGATTTGCGAAAGTGAAGAAGTCTGTGTGTGCTCATAGGTGGCTGTTGAGGCATTGCGTAGAAGAGAAGAAATGGGTAGTTGTAGCGTTGCCATGTGATGGAGAAGATGGAATGAGCTGAGCTTGAGGCAAAGGGATGCTTCGTGGACAAATGGCCGATTCTGCAGATATGGAAGTGAAAGAGGCATTGAATACCATCATGGTCAGTGCAGTCATGGTTCGATGGTTCCGCCGAAGACAATGATTGTGCCGGCAGTATGGCTTCTGCAATGGCCTCCGGCCTGGCTAAGTTAAATCGCCCAAGGCGTAACTCGACTCCATCTAACTCGAGTTTGACCGACCCGACTTGACCCGTTTGACTCGATTGCCTTGACCCGATCTGACCCAACCGATCCGACCGTTGACCTGTGACCGGTTTGACTTTGCCGGTCACCCGGATGCTTTCCGACGACTTTCCAACAAATTCCGGCCGCAATCCCAGTTTTTCCGTGAGCTTTTGGGACATATTTTTCTGCACGGGTTTCTCTCCATGGTGGTCGGGTGAATTTCCAACTAATGGACTTGAAGACAAAACCTAATTTTGGAAGGAGTATCCTTTATGGAAATTGAGAATATATAAAAGAGAGGACTTCTATCTTTTTGAGGATTATCTCTTCTACTTTGTTTTCTAGGGTTTATACCATGAAGTCTTTTCTCTTTCTTCTTGTGATGAACTCCATGAATATGAGCTAGATTTTATTATTGGTTATGGAATAGTTGGATTTCACATAATATGATTCTTTGATTCAATATATTAGTTTTGTCTCATATTTATCGTTTGCAATTCTCTGAAAATATTGTTTTATGATTGATTGATTGTTTTGTCAAGTTGCAAATTGGTAGAACTTAATCACATCTATTGCTAGTTTAGGGTTTATTATACGAAAAAGTGATATTCCTTGAATACAAGTAGCATAATATGATTATAGTTTGTAGTGATATATTCTTATGATCATATGTGAATCGTAACCTTTGTTAAATTGAATTAGTGCGCTTTCCACGTTCGATTGCTTTGATTGGCCTGATTTCATAGAACCTAATGCATCTAGGGAATTAAACTTGATTAGTGCTTTTACACGTTAGGTTGTTCCTTTAGATAGAATTCATATTCGCATCTTTTAATGTGTTTGTTGATGACATGAGGAGATTTGCGGGATATTCTTGCGATCAAGGTATTCTAGGGTCTTTGATAAAAGTTGAGATTAAAAAATCAATTCTAGTTATTGTGAAAAGCATGTTAGTGAATGAAAACTAAATCCTTAACCAATATTTCTTATCCTTGAATCTATTTGTTTACTTTCATTTATTTGCTTTTAGTTTATTTTACTTTCATAAAAATCAGCAAACCCCGGTGTTTTATATAGGGAACCGAAACAATTTGACAACCTAGACCTCTCTGTGGGATCGATCCTTTCTTGCCCTTGCTATATTTATATTTTGAGTAGTAAGAAAGTGTAATTTATATTTGTGTCGCTTACGACCGCATCGGGGCTTGGGTGGTGAAACGAATCATGGTAATGTCGCATTCTGGGCCCGCCATCTCACTCAGTTGGGACGCCTAGGAGGTGGCGATCGATAACATCATCTTGAATCCATGCTTCTAGGAGGTCAATCACCTCCTCGATGGGAAATGGGAAATCGACGTGTATTCCATTCGGTTCATGATGATGCATGGGAGATTTAGTGGCGGTCTTCCATGACGGGGTTTCCCGTTGCGCCGGTGCTTCACATTTTGGCTGGTGGATCGTAGTTGGGGCCTTCCTTTTTCCTCTTTCGTTCACTATGTTCACGGAGACGAGCCAAGCATTAAATTGCTTGGCCGGTGAGGCATCTATTCGATGAGTTTCACGCATGTCTTGATTCGATTTGGCCTAGCTCTTTCCAAAGAATCTTTCAGTGTTTGTTGTTGCGGATCGTCTAGCGACTTCATGGAGTTCGAAGAATGTTTGGAAACGCAAGTTTTCTAGCAAGGCGCGGTAAATAGGAACCATACCATTGATGCACACGTTCACCAGCTGTTGCTCCGTCAAGTTTGGGTCATGACAGTCAGCGCTTTAACCCCGAACCTTTTGGCAAAATTATTCGAATGTTCGTTATCCCACTGGTACATTCTTCCGAGGTCCGAGAAAGTAACTTGTTGGCACACGAAGAAGTACTTCCAGAAAACGCGGTAACCATGCTACTCCAGGTTGGGAATACTGTTCGGCGGGTTGTTGTTGTACCATGTATACGCCCTTAGGTAAGTGATTTTGAGAACTCCCTTAGACGAAGAACGTGATTGTATTCATGTTCATCTAAGGATTCCAAGAAACGGAGACATGCTCATGTGCATTCCTGCACCATCGTACATGGTGAATTAAGGAGAGGAGTACCCCTGGAAGAGGGATTCTTTGCATTTCGGATGGGTAAGGGGGTTGGTGTGATGCATGTATAGTTCATCATTCTTGATTCCATGGAGAAGTTGATCCGCATCTCTCGCGACGAAGTTGGACGACTGATGATTTCTTTCCAATATGATTCTAGCGCGAATTTCCCCGTCCGTGGAGGCGTGCTCCGCCGAGGTGCTAGTGTCGGGGTTGTTGGAGACGTTTCTAAACGGCTCTGGAGGACGCGACTCACGTGGTAGCCGCTCTGTCAGGGTCTTGAGAAATACGAGTACTTCCTTCTGTGTTGAAACCATATCCGTCTGGGATCTGACGAGCATTTCCTGTCGTTCCATCAGATCAGCATGGTGACATAAGGACGGCTTCCTCTGGTCTCTCCGGCCTCTCGTCCCGTCGGTGGGGTAGTTGAAACCTTAGTTGTGGTTGGAGGTTCCATGCTAGAAGAAACATTAGGAGCCCGGGCAGCCTCCGGCTCGTGACGGGGTGGCATAACGTCCGAAGAGGTGTTTTCGTTTGCCGTGATTAGAGGGGGTGCGCAGACATTAGAGGGCGCGGCTCTGGCCGGTGATTGGCGGTGTTACGCTGAGGGAGTGCATCCGGGAGTTACTGTAGTCAGTATGTGATGTAACGACGTTATTGGGAGAGACGCAAACATCAGAGACGTGGGCCGGTATTCTCAAAGAACCGCTCCAGACATGAGTTCCACCATATTGGGATTGACGTTTGGGAAACGAAATCAGGAGTTGGAGTTTATATTGTAACCGATAGATCAATCCTCCCGCTATGGTCGCCAATTGTTTGTAGGTGAAAATGGTTTATGCCGATTTCGGTAATTGCGGGTGTGCAGGTGAGAAACAATTTAAACCCTAAACAATGTACTGCAAGGGAGTACTTTAGATTCGAGAGATCAATCAGACAAGTCCGGCCTAAACCAAGAAATGGCGGTTCCAGAGACTTGCCTCGGTCACAAAGTGGAGGAGAATGAGTTGGTTTTGGGGAGGGGAAGCAAGGAAAGTGGTGACACCGAGAATAGTTGATTCTAGAAGAGTAGTTGGATTACTACGACTTGTTATCGAAGAAAAGTGAGAGAGCTCTTGTGGTGAGCTAGCAAGTATGTATTTCGAGTGTTGTATCTCCCGTGTGAACTTGTTGTTCAATGGAAATAGGTAAGACCTATTTATACAAGTCGGAGTAAAAACGTTCCCTGGTCTCATTAAGGAGTGGGAAGTAAACGTGAGGAGGTGGTAACCGTATGCATGGAATTGATGTTCCATAAAGTGGCTAACGTTAACGATGAAACTGCACTAACGTTATCGAATTGATGTCCCATAAAGTTGTTAACGCATGTGCTTTATGTCCCATGAACGTTTCACACATAACTTCCCGTATTTACTAGCCTCACCCTTATGACACTTCCTTATGACGGACGTAAGTGTACGCCGCACGCCGTAAAACCGCCAAAACCAATACCCAAATAGGATCCCCAGTTTGTGTTGATGTCTCGAATGTTTTGGAAAACATGTAGCACGTTGTTTTGGCTTGGAAAGTCAAGCTCGGGAAACTTGCCAGTCTGGTGACCTTCGACGGTCGAGATTTTGTATCTTGAGAGAAGGGGCAACCGTTGATCGTTGCACGCTTTCATTTTGGTAGCCGCATAGTGAGGTCCAAGGTGGTGGCGCGGCTAGGGTTGGCATGATTAGCATGGCAAGGTTTACGGCGGGCCAAACTTAGGTTTTTTGGCCAAAGGTTACCATGTGTCGTCCAAGTAACCTTGGATGGCTAGGATTTGCTCTGGGATTGAAGGGCAACCGTTGATTGTTGCACGCCTTCGTTTTGGTGGCCGCGTAGGGAATACCAACAGGGTGGCGCGGCTAGGGTGGCATGTCGTTGGCATGGCAAGGTTTGGCGTGGCCAAACTTAGGTTTTCAGGCCAAAGGTTACCATGTGTCGTCTGGTAACCTTGGATGGATAGGATTTGCTCCTGGGATTAAAGGGCAACCGTTGATTATTGCACGCCTTCGTTTTGGTGGCCGCGTAAGGAAGGCCAACAGGGTGGCGCGGCTAGGGTGTGGTTAGGCTTGGCATGTGGGGCCAAGGGTTCGCCTTGGGTGTGGCTAGCTTTGGCTAGGTGCGATTTTGGCTTGGCATGTGGGGCAAAGGGTTTGCCATGGGCGTATAAGGTGGTTAGGGACAAGGCAAGGGCGTTTGGTTTGGCATGATGTGACTAACATGGGTAGGGCCAAGGAAAAAGTGCGTTTGGCAAAGTGGCTAGCTTTGGCTAGGTTTGGTTTGTCTTGGCATGTGGGGCCAAAGGTTCGCCTTGGGCGTGGCCAGCTTTGGCTAGGTGCAGTTTTGGCTTGGCATGTGGGGCCAAGGGTTTGCCATAGGCGCATGGCGTGACTAGCTTGGGCTAGGTGCGGTTTTGGCTTGACATGTGGGTCCAAGGGTTTGCCATAGGCGCATGGCGTGGCTAGCTTGGGCTAGGTGCGGTTTTGGCTTGACATGTGGGGCCAAGGGTTTGCCATAGGCGCATGACGTGACTAGCTTGGGCTAGGTGCGTGACATGTGGGGCCAAGGGTTTTCCATAGGCGCATGGCGTGGCTAGCTTGGTCTAGGTGCGGTTTTGGCTTGGCATGTGGGGCCAAGGGTTTGCCATAGGCGCATGGCGTGGCTAGCTTGGGCTAGGTGCGGTTTTGGCTTGGCACGTGGGGGCAAGGGTTTGCCATAGGCGCATGGCGTGGCTAGCTTGGGCTAGGTGCGGTTTGGCTTGGCATGTGGGGCCAAGGGTTTGCCATAGGCGCATGGCGTGGCTAGCTTGGGCTAGGTGCGGTTTTAGCTTGGCATGTGGGGCCAAGGGTTTGCCATAGGTGCATTGCGTGGCTAGCTTGGGCTAGGTGCGTGACCAAGCTAGGGTTTTGGGGCAAAGGTCGTTTGGTAACCTTAGACGGCCAGGATTTTCTCCTGGGATTGAAGGGCAACCGTTGATTGTTGCACGCCTTCATTTGATAGCCGCGTAGTAAAGGCCAGTATGGTGGCGCGGCATGGGGCCATGGCGAGGTGCGTTTGGCATGGCGCAAGTAGGTATGTCCGGCATGATTTGCCATTGGCTTGAGGAATGTGAGGATAGCATGGTCGGGCATGCTTTGGCAGTCGGCGTGGTGGCATGTTTTGCCATTGGCACAGAGGGTGCGGCTAGCATGGTTGGCATGCTTTGGCGCGGTCGGTGTGGTGGCATGATTTGCCATTGGCACGAGAGGTGCGGCTAGCATGGTTTGGCATGCTTACGGCGTGATCGGTGTGGATTGGAATGATTTTCCATTGGCACGGAGGTGCGGCTAGCATGGTTGGCATGCTTTGGCGTGATTTGTAGTCGAGCATGATTTGCCATTGCACGAGGGGTGCGGCTAGCATGGTTGGCATGCTTTGGCGCGGTCGGTGTGGCTGCATGATTTGCCATTGGCACGCAGTGCGGCTAGCATGGCTGCTTTCTGCGCTCGGTGTGGTCGGGCATGATTTTCCATTGGCATAGAGGTGTGGCTAGCATGGTTGGCATGCTTTGGCGGGTCGGTGTGGCTGGCATGATTTTCCATTGTACCGGGGTGTGGCTAGCATGGTTGGCATGCTTTGGCGCGGTCGGTGTGGTGGCATGATTTTCCATTACACAGAGGTGCGGCTAGCATGGTTGGCATGCTTTGGCGCGGTTGGTGTGGCTGGCATGATTTGCCATTGACACAGAGTGCGGGTAGCATGGTTGGCATGTTTGGCAATGGGTCGGTGTGGCTGGCATGATTTTTCCATCGCACACGTGGAATTAGAGTTTGGCTTGTCGTAACCTAATTTGAAAAAGATACCTGAGTAATTATTTAGGGACACATTAAAGGTTTTAAATGTGCCAAGTAAATGCTTGTTACTTTAAATGTTGTGACATGTTGTATGCTAGGGTTTAGTGTTTTACGATTTTAACCCTAAGCTAAAAAACCACCATCAACACAAGGCTAAGTTAAACTTATAAGGATTTTTTATACCTAAACCACCATCTGCCTTATTGATACACATAGAATCCCAGGACTTGAGATAAATGCCTCTATTACATTTGTTCTTTTCCACCAAAAATACTTTTCTTGAAGAATCAATTTTATCTAGAGTTTTTTAGGAATTAAGAAACATATCATCTGGTACATAGGCATAACACTAGTAACAGAGCAAATTAGCGTAGTTCTACCAGCTTGTGATAGAAATTTTGCTTTCCATCCTTGAACCCTACTATAAACTTTATCAAGAAGGTATTGATAGTTGAAACATTATCTAGTGTTTGTTTTGTGAGACAGACCTAATGATGTAATTTTGAAAGTTATTGTAAAGTGGTAGTAAAGTTCGTTCAAAGACTTATAGAAATTCAATTTCAGACTTAATAAAAGAAAACACTAAAAATAAATAAAATATATTCACAAGGTTGTCACAAATATCGAGAGAGACTGGGACTCAAGATTCCTCCATAAATCACATTCAATTGGTTCATATAATGATTCTTAACAATTATAGCTCTTTTTGTGACTCTCGTTTTCAAAGGTTGATTTCTAAAATATAATCAAAAGCATGGTGTATCAAAAGCTCTTACTCTAAGCATACATCATCAAACGAAATCACAACTAATTAGTGAAAATCATAAATCAATTAAAACAAGTGCAAAAGTCAAAAAGAATCAATTATAGTTACCAATCAATTGTGAAACATGGCTTCCTCCGTTGTCCCAGTGTTGGGGTTTAGCTCGTCATGTTAGAAACACGCTCAAAATATTTAATCATGGCTCAAATAGGTGTTTTTATTGAAGAAGTGAATCTGTAACAAATATAATTGTTACATAATCCACTGTTATAGAGTTCAGTGTTACAGAGAAAGGCTAACAGGAATAATTGTTGCAGAACTGTTACAAAGATATTGATTTTGAAAGATTAGGCAACGGTTTTGGCCTTCTTCTTCCTCGTTCCTTCTGCAGCGATGAAGAACTTCTCTGCAACCTTATTCTATGCCTCTGTTCCATCCCCAAAGTCTCCACTACCTTTCCTGGGACTCTAAACTTCTTATATATACACAACAACCGAAAGAAATCATGAAAATATCTTCTCTTTTCTTCCCGGCCAAGATGCGATAATATTTCTCTGCACTCGTCTTCCAACCTTCCCTGAGTTATCTAAACTCTCCAAACTCAGTAACTAAATCTTCGCAGAATCATATCCTCTCCAAACTTGCACGTAACTTCCAAAAAAACAACCAAACTATCCCGAGAAACCTTCTTCTTTCCCCTGCTTCGATGCAAGTCCGGTGAGCTCTCCATTTTATCTAATCCAACTTCAATACCTTCCTGTTTCGATGTCTTGAATTATTCCCAGTCCATATCCAATAATATATCAACGAGATTCTCTCCCAAATAAGCTTCAGAAATACTCGGGTGGGGAAACTATTTTCAGTAAACCAACTTCGCCGTGTTTCCTTTTTTCCTCCATCATCCAAACCCCAATTCATTCGTTGTCGAGATGAATATACATGCCGTTTAGCTTAATCAAGTCCATCCCACCAAAATTCCGTGATTGAATCTCCTTAAATCCTCCAAAAATTCGAACTGTAATCCACAAGAACTGTGTACTTTTTCCCGCTCAAAATTTCCACTTTTAAATTTGAGAAGATAGTGGAATCCCCTCTATCCAAAGACGGAGTCCCTTTAGCACTTGGGTGAAAATAGTAAATTCAGAGGGTGTAAATAGAAATATTCCTGGGGTGCGCATAGTGAATTTCCGGGTGCCTTTAACGCGTCCTCAGGGTGCATTTAGTAATTCATCTCGGGGGTCCAAATACCACTTTTCGAGCCAAATTCTCCGCAAAAGCTTATTTCTCCAAAAACACCTACAAAAACATAAAATAATCAAATTAAGTATAAAATCGAGCACTAACAATACATATAATTGAGATCAAATAGACACATAAATGTCTATCAAATACCTCAAACTTATTATTTGCTAGTCCCGAGCAAATCAAATCTAGAAAAATAAAATCCTAACTCACTATCGCAGGGCATCGTTGGTTGCATTTTAGCGATGCAATAAGCCTTTAAACCCCTAGAGTGTCCCTAGTGGCCGAGGTTATAGTCTCGGGAGGTTTACAAGAGATATACCCACAAAACTTTTACTCTAGACCCTAGTTATCTATGCAGAACCTGGAAGGCACTAAAGTGTCTCCTTGGTTGGCCATACTTAATGACTACATGAGGAAGCACTGATCTGAAATTCTAATTGATGTACACGGTTTGCACTCAAGCATACTAAAATTCATATATAAGTGGCAGAGATCTACTCATACAGTTCTCGGGACATCATAACCGAGTCAACCAATCACATGGATAGATTATGAGATGGATATAGAGAAAACGTAGATAGTTTTGATGTTGACTAAGGTGAATGGTGTTTCCCATATCCGTACAAGGCCACTGCCAAAATGAACCTATCCTAATACCCGAGATACTAATCGACTAATATCAACACAACCGCATATACAAAGGGAACCAGTGGTCGATAATCCTAACTCTAGGTCAACCTAACCTGCATATACAAGGGTTCCAAGGTGGTCGACTTTATTGAATTTATTAGGTTGGTCCGTTGGTACGGTCCAATTTCTTTTCTTTTTTTTTCTTTTTTTTTTTTTTTTTTGTATCTCAATCCTCTATTTCAATTTAGCAAAGGTAACAACTCTGAATCGTGAGCCCACCTAATCACTTAGAGAAACATATTCAAAGAAAACAAAATAAATAAGTAGAAAAGGATTCAACAAGAAATGGCTAAACTACCATGTTTTTCTTTTTCTAACACCGAGCTATGTGCCTTTATGAATAGACTCTTTAGATGTTTCCATCTAATCAGATTGGTTCCTCAACCTTACAACCAGATGCTTCCATCCATTTAGATTGTTAGTGCCATCCTTAATAAGCATAAATTTCTAGGCCTGAGTTTAACAATGCAACTAAAATGTTTCTCCCATACCCCAAACTTAATCTAACATTGTCCTCAATGTTCTAAAGATAAAATTTAAAGCATGAACAAGGAGAAATTGTTAACATTTAAAAGGCAAAGAGTTAAGGGAAAGATATTACCGTGCATGGTATTGGGTTACCTCCCAAGAAGTGATAAGTTTAACGTCTTGACTGAGCATAAGAAAGTATTAGTCACCTTATAAAATCATAAAGTAATGGGTCAAATTTTTGTGAGCCAAACCAAATAGAGCTATCACAAGTAAAGGAATCCGCAACATGCCAAGAAAATGAACAAATAAAGCATACCCTTGTCTAGTTTCCTGTTTAAGACAACTACATATAGTTGTGGTTCAGGTTCAGGTTCTATAACTGGGTCCAAATAAAATATTTTCATGGGTTGAATTTCCTCGTAGCGAAGATCCGATTCAGGTATTAGAGTCTGGAAAAACCCAAATAAAAACTTAGAAGAACATAATAATAACCTAAATAATCAGATCCTTAAAGTCAATCAAATTTGAGTCACACAATTGACCACGATGAAATCGCGGTCAATCTTAAGCAAATGTGTCGGTACTAATTTCCTAAAGTACTTAGGCTCGGTCTTAAAACTTAATAGGTGACACATTTGAAAACTCATACGTTTCCACATTTCAAGAAAATATTTGTGGGAAAACAAATTCAATCTGGATATCATAGCCTGGATAAACCACATCAACCAGAGGATGGGTTTCTAACAACTGAACTTTTTTATGGACATCACTAGGTTCAGGAAAACGTGTATGAAGATAATCTTTTAAAATGGTTGAGGCACATATGTCAAGTCCCAAGTGAGGGACCTTTCTAAGAGTTAAAGCACATGGAGAATGATAATCACCCCCAAACTTAGAGTTTTCAATGTCTCTAGAAAGACTAGTCACAACTTCCCTAATTTCAAGGTCATCGATTCTGAAAATGGTCAATTGATTCTTCTAAGTTATAATTGGGAGGTACATCCTCAATCATATTTGAGCTCTCTACGAGTCTATCTTTTTGTCTAAGGCTAATGTTTCTAAATCGCTAGACTTTAAAACGGTATTCTCAAAATAAAACTCGTTCCTCAAAACTATCATCGCTTCGTAATCATAAGGAAATACTACATCGTCTAAAAACGGGGTATCTCTAGTCAAATCCTCGTCCTTTTGAATAGGTGAATAATTATTAAAATTATTTGGATTTGAACTAGAAACATTATCATTATTAAGCTCAATTGGAGTAACAAATTCCTGATCACTATGCCTACTTATTTCAAATTCTTCATCAACATTATCATAATCATCATTATCATAACATGAAAATGGTTGAACCTCATCTAAACAAGTAGTGTTACCAATTCTATCCTCGTCATCTTGATTATGAAGATAACTATCCTCATTTTCAAGGGTACTATTGGAAACACTATATTGGAAATTATGACTATCTTGAGCAGTTCTTTCCTAGGCCTCTAACAACATTTTCTGAGTCGACTCACATGACTTCCTGATTTTATCTAGGAAAGAAGGTTCACACGATGCATTACTTTCGTCCATAACTAAGTTATTCATCTCAGCTGAACTACGTGTCGACTCAAGTAACTTTTGTGTTGACTCGCCTAAATTTACGTGCGGACTCTAGTAGAGAGGAATTTTTCTCGTATGACCGGTGGGAGTATGGATAGTAATTGGGCTCACCATGGTATGGACCATAACCTTCAAAAGGCTGATGTTCCCAACCACTATTCACATTATGGTCAAAGTAGTAACGTCCATTTTGAAACTCAGGTCGGATATTCGTTGTATTGGCTATTGTAATACCGGTTCGACATTCTATTGCGTGGGTGTGAGTTGTCACCCAAAATAAAACCCACTGACGGGGATTCATGGGTGGATAGAGTCTTACCTCCCGTACCAGACGGAGATGAACCGTTGAAGTCGACTCCAGGCCACCGACTCCCATGTCGGTGTACGAACCGAGGGGCCGAGACAAGATCCATGAAACGTCGTTCTTCCCTCGCAAACAGTTTATATTTAATTTCAACCCTTCCTTAGGGTTTTAAAAATAATGTCCAGAGTCCAGTAATAAAGTCCAAAAAGTGTACAAAAATAAAAATAAAAATTACAACAATGAAACCCTATTTCAATTTCTAAAAATAAAAGTAAAAAAGTCTAAATAAAATAAATATGTACAAAATCTTCTTCACGCCTTGACTCCTCTTTCTTTCCTTCTTTGGCGATGCTTTCCTTTTATAGCATTTTTCTTTCCTTGTAGCTTCTGCTCCAAATCTGAAAAGAATAAAAAAATACCAAAGGCGTAAAAAAGAGAACAAAAAAAATAATAAAAATAAACCTAAACAAATCTAAAGACAAGTCCGCGTATGCGCCAAAATTGGATGTAGTTTTAAAGAGGTAAATAAAGTTCAATTTTCAAAGACTTGATAAGATTCGAGTTTGTGACTTAAAAAATAAACTAAAATAAATAAAATATACAAAATTGTCACGATAACGAGAGAGACCGAGACTCGGAATTCCACCCATAAATTCATTCAATTGCGATTCATATATTTATTCCAAACAATTATAGCTCTAATATTGACTATAATTCTTTGCCAAAGGTTGATTTCTAAAATTTTAGATGTAAATCAAAAGCATGACGCATCAAAAAAGCTCTTATACCAAGCATACATCATCAAACGACACTAAATCAATTAGAAAAATCTTAAATCAATTATAATAGTGCAAAAGTCAAAAAGAATCAATTATAGTTACTAATCATGGATGAAACACAACTTCCCCTCCGTTGTCCCAGTATTGGGGTTTAGCTCATTAGGCTCAAAGCACGTTCAAAAGATTTAATCATGGCTCAAATAGGTGTTTTTATTTGAAAATATAATAACAGTTAATAAATATAATTGTTACGTAATCCACTGCTTACAATTGGATGATCATTACTGAGAGAAAGGATAACATGATAATTGTTGCAGAACTGTTATTCTTCTTATTGAGTTTGATAGATTTAGGAAACGGTTCTCGCCTTCTTTTTCTCCCTTCCTCAGCCGATGAAGTTGCTTCGCAACCCTATTCTATGCCTGCTCCAGCCCAAAATCTCTCGACTACCTTTCCTGGGACTCTAAACTTCTTATATACACAACATCGAAAGAAATCATGAAAATATCTTCTCTTTTCTTCGACCCCAAGTTGCGATAATATTTCTCTCGCACGCGTCTTCCAACCTTCCCGAGTTATCTAAACTCTCACAAACTCGGTAACTAAATCGGCAGAATCATATCCTCTCCAAACTTGCAATGTAACTTCCAAAAGAACAACCAAACTATCCTGAGAAACCTTTCTTCTTTTCCACGGTTTCGATGCAAGTCCGGTGAGCTTCCATTTTATCTAATCCAACTTCAATACCTTCCTCGTTTGATGTCTTGAATCATTCCCAGTCCATATCCAATAATATATCAACGAGATTCTCTCCCAAATCAGCTTCAGAAATACTCGCGGGTGGGAAACTATTTTCTAAAGTAAACCAACTCGTCGTGTTTCCTTTTTCCTCCATCATCAGCCCAATTCATTCGGGTCAAGATGAATATACATGCTCTGTTTAGCTTAATCAAGTCCAAACCCACCAAAATTAGTGATTGAATCTCCTTAAATCCTCCAAAAATTGAACCATAATCTGCCAAAGAAACTGTGTACTTTTCCTTAAATTTCCACTTTTAAATTTGAAGATAGTGGAATCCACATCCAAAGACGGGAGTCCCTTTAGCACTTGGGTGAAAATAGTAGAATTGGGGTGTAAATACCAATATTCTGGGAGTGCGCATAGTGCATTTCGGAATTGCTTGCGCATCATATGGGTGCATTTGGTAATTCATCTCGGGGTCCAAATACCACTTTTTCGAGACGAATTCTACACTTAAAAGCTTATTTCTCCAGAGAACACCTACAAAAACATAAAATAACCAAATAAGTACAAATCGAGCATTATAATTACAAATTGAGATCATGTCGAGACACATAAATGTGTCTATCACCCACTTGATCGCGTCGTCTTTTTCCTTCCATTCAATCGTTAGCATAATGTGCGGGAAATGTCGGGACCTAGCATGTGCTTGAGGTGATCCGTCATCGGTAGCGATGCAATCTACAAAACATCACAAGTTAGTTGATATGTACTACAATAGTCGCGGTCGATATATAAAACAACACGAACTAAAGAAACAGTAGGCATGTTCGAAAATACGCAGTACAGACCAACCATAGTCGGCAGGGTCTACGTATCCACTACAATGCCATCTTAAGCATGTTTCAAATCTGTCTCCTGTGCTGCAAAAATCTTGTAGTCGGCAGGGTTCATATTTTCGACCTTGCCGACTAAACACTGCTCATGAAAAGTCGGGGCATTTGGTAATATATACCACGCTGGCGCTGACAGTCGACAGTGGTCGATAATCGTCGACCTTGCCGATCATCAGGCAAAGAAAAGTGAAAAAAATATGGATCATTTGCATGCAAAAATCACAATCTACACCATGTAAGTTGTCTACCTGATTACTTGCAGCTCCCTTTTCTTCCTCTTGATCATTAGATTCTACGTTTGGCTCAAGACATTCATCACTTCCATACCCATCTTAAGTTTGAGGAAAATAAAAGTGAGGATCATGCATATAATCCATTTGATCATGATTTGGTAGATCATCATACAAGTACTCATCTGTAAGAGGAGGAAAATTAGAAGACTCCCCACTTCAAAATCAGGATTAGAATCACTCATCTCACTCATATCACAAATTTCTCAAAAACCCTAACTCCCCCCACCTCCAAAAACTTCCGCTACTACTTCATACTCTTTCTTACTCTCAATTATTTCCAAATCCACTCATATAAATCAACTAACTAATCTAACTAATTTAACTAATCTAATCATTTCAATTAAATTAGTGTTAATCATTGCAGGGGCAATTTAGCCATTTTGAAAATACAAGGTTAAGGGATGGCTTCTTTTACTTCAAAATGACCTAGCTTTTGTCTCATTAGGTATACCCCAATTAATCTGGGTATACCCCAATCAAGCCAGGTCATAACTACCTCTGAGCCATATGATTAAAAAAAAAAAAGTAAAAACTATCGCATACACATGTCATGGATAGCGTATAAAATGTGGGACGAGTGGAATAAAGAGAATGAAAATTTAGGCATAAGACAACTATGATGAGATTTATTTAGAAAATGGACACATTTTTTTTTTTTTTCATTTCCATTAGGTATTCACGGTACTTTAATGAACATTGTAATGTGGATTAAAAAAATTTGGTAGCCATATTGAACTTTTTAAGAGGTATTATACATTTTTTGTCTTAACAATAAGTCACAAAGACTCTTTACAAATCTCATTTTTTTTGTCTCCACAAGTCACAAAGACTCTCTAAAATACTCTCAGAGAATCACTAAAAGTCTCTAGATTTTCAGAGAATCTCCGGGAGTCACTCAAACTAAAAGTCCATGGAAATCTATAGAAATCTCGTTTGACTACCCTGTTAGATTGGAGTCGGGAAAATGGCCACGGCAAAAGGTAGGAGTATACAGCAGCTTCCCTCGTACGGGCATATCATATATGTACAGTCCTGAACTGTATACTTGACGGCTGTGAATTTTCGTCATGTCAGCCTTCTCTGAATTTTCTAATCGGTCCAGTGCGCTCACAGCACAAAAGGGTATTAGATCGCACGTGTAATTAATACATGTAATATCTCTGTAGGAAAATCATGAAATATAGCCGTTGAGGATACATCCCTTATTGAAGAGGCTCTTAAGCGTCCGTTTTGTTGACTGCTAACATACACCCAACCCACTGTTCAAAATTTCTGACCGTTGCAACCATAACGTTAATAATCTATTCTCACTCAAAATACCCCCAAAATACATTCCAAGAAATCAGACCGTTTTTTTTTTTCACTCCCCCCCCTTCCTCTCTCAATCTCTCTCTCTAACAAAACTTGAAGACGAACAAAATCGACTGATTATCAAATTGAAGAAGAAGAAGAATAAGAGTTCTTAAAGAAGAATCAATGGCTATAAACGATTGTTCTTTGGTGATAGATGAGATTTACGAATTTTCAGCGCCTAAATTCTTCGATTTCATTAATGGCGAGTCTGAAGCAGATGTGCGTTTAGCAGAGATGTGGTTTGAGACTGCTTTAAGCTATGCTCCTTCACGTATGATTCTTTCTTGTTCTTCGTTTTCTCTTGTTTAATTTGGATTTGATTAGATCTAATTTTCTTGTGAGATTCTAGGGTTTTCATAACAAAATCCGATTTGGAATAATAACTGTAAATATTTTAGGGTTTTAAGTGAAATTGGGGATTATTCTTCGTTAGGGATTTTGATTTGTTTATGTTTGTTATGCAGCTTTTATGCCTAGAATTAAAACTGGTCGATCTGAATCGATTCAAGTTAGTCTTTGTGATTTCAGTAACGCGGAGGATCTCACCAAGGTAAGATCGATTTCTAAATTCTGTTTAAGTTGCATATATTTTGTAGTTAGGAAACCTTTAATAGTTACTGGTATTCATTTCTTTATCTTGTCTATTAGGTTGATGGAAAATCAGATCAAACGAATGAATCAACTCTGAAAGAAGAAATAAAAGTGGTTCTTAAAGAGGAAGGTTCTACCAGGTTTGTTAATTAGTTTATGAGAACATGAAATTATTTGATTTTATATTTTATTGAAGAAAACCTAATTTTTTTATTGTATTCATCAAATTCAGGGTTCAGTCTAAACCTACAGCCACGGAACCAAGCAAAGAGGAAGAAGATCATACTACAAAAGAAGAAATTAGGGTTAATTCCTTGAAAGAAAGGTATGCTTAGAATTATGCTTTCTGACTAGGTTTGCCTGAAAACTACTTCTTTACAGCGAAAGATGTAAAATGTGAAAATGAATCTCTTTCTAATTGCAGTATTTCATCTGGAAAAGGAAGTGAATATACTTACACTACTGCTTCGAATAGTAGCTTACAAGGTAGAGTTTCTGGTAGTTGAATTGACAATTTGCAAATTCCTTGGAGTATTTCTGCCTTACATCAAAAACATCTTAACATTGTTCACTTTCTTACTTTGTTATGCAAACGGGAACAGATGCTTGTACACCTAAGCCACGGTCAATTTCTAAGAAACAGGATTCACTTCCTACAGTTTCAAAGAATCAGCAAGCAGCTAAAAGGATAGCAAGTTTGGTCCGAAACCCCTCCGCTCTAAGGCCGAAAAATAAGTCTCAGTCATCTCAAGCTAAAGGAGTAAAAGCAACAGAATCTCAGCTTAAAGGACTGAAGCCAATAAGTGCAAGGTAGTGTACTGGTTTCATGTATGTATTTGTAACTTTATAGTTTATGTTGAGGATGTGTATTAATTTTTTGATTGTGTTTCAATTTTAATCCTTGTAGTGGTAAGACCTTGAGGAGCACAACCATAGCTTTAGAATTTGTACAAGAAAACCAGGCAATCAAGCGACAGAAGCTTGACGAGGGTAGATCTAGACAGGTGCATAATGCAAATTTAGATCACAGTTCTCATTTCACTTTTGTTGCAGTATGTGACAAGTTTATTTAACTCAAAATTTTGTTTCAGATTTTAAATGTTGTTCCCCAGAACTTACCTCACAAATCAAAGCCGGGTTTAGGCAGTAGTCGAAGCAGTTTATTTTCCTCGGCTACCACCAAAACAACACGCAAAGAGGATAGAAAGGTTTACTTTTAAACCAGTTTGCTAATCTGTAAGAGTATTCATGATATAATTTTTTGTTTTGACTTGCTAAAAATCTCTGTTCTTTTAGGTCTATGTTAGGGAACCATCAGCTCCTTTCGTTTCAACAGCGGAGTTAGTTAAGAGATTCCAATCTAACACAAGGGATACAGGGCCGCATTTCAAGAATAGTTCTGTGTCACATGTAAGCAGTCGATTCTTACAATTTTTTATAATCAATTTATATCAATTAGAACTTATTTTGAAATCTTTGCTGGTCATTTTTTATCATCAATCTATATCAATTAGAACTTATTTTGAAATATTTGCTGCTGGTTTTGCTTTAATCCAGGATGATGCAGCTTCACTTCTTCAGAAGAAGCAGCCTAAACTCACTCTGACTAGGCCCATGGGACCTGACTTTGAAACAGCTAATCGCGTTCGCTCTTACAAAGTGAAAAGCTCTGCCGAGCTTGAGGAAGAGATGATGGCGAATATCCCAAAATTCAAGGCCCGACCTGTAAACAAGAAGATCCTGGAAGCTCCTACTTTACCAGCATTACCAAGAAGTACCCCTCATCTACCAGAGTTTCAGGTATATCTTTGTTTGAAGTTGATGGTCAACTCCTCTTATATTTTCCTCATCTACCAGATTATATGGTTCCTTGTACTAACGAGACACTGTTGATTTATTCAGGAGTTTCATTTGAAAACATCGGAGAGGGCTAATCAACATGTTGAAACTTCAACAGTTGTATCGTCAACTGAATCTTCACATCAGGTGGCTACTAGCCTTCTAGTTCTTACTCGTCTCTTGTTGTTCAATTGCTGTTATTTAGGTCTCTGACTGTAGAAAATGTTTTGATGTTTATCAGCAGAACCAGTGGAACCCCCACAAGCTTACAGAACCCCGGACTCCTCGTCTCGAAACAATGTTACGCGCGCGCCCACCTAAGTAAGTATTATAGGGTTTATGGTGTATGCTGCTGGTAGTATTAAAGCTGTTTGAATGTTGAAAATGGCTGGCTGGCTGTTATTAAATAAATAAATTTAAATCACCCTACGTTGCTCAGTTTTGCCTTTTACTATTTCAGAGTGAAGACTTCTCAGGAGTTAGAGCAAGAGGAGTTGGAAAAGATTCCAAAATTCAAGGCTAGGCCACTGAATAAAAAGGTCAGTTTACTTTCCTTAGTTTTTGACGCCATATTTGAGGTTGAGATAACATTTATTCTTAGTATTGACGAGTTTAAGTATTTTCTTACCAGATTTTTGAGAGTAAAGGTGGCTTGGGTATTTACTGTAACTCAAAACGTCAGGTGACGAAGCCTCAAGAGTTCCACTTTGCAACTGATGAAAGGATTCCTCCTGCAAGAACAGTTTTTGAGTTGTTTGACAAGGTACAGACAACATAATCACTTTGCTCTCTTCTTTTCTGAATATCTATCTATAACTGGATATTCATTATCTAAAATGTGGAGTATTTATTCTATTACAGCTTTCATTGAACTCGGAAGACCAACGCAATGAGCAGCCACTTCCAAGGCTCACAACACCAAACCCATTTCATCTCCACACAGAGGTACACACTGTACCATTTTTTCTCTTCAATTCCCTCCTTGATTTAAGTGAGAAAATATATGTACTCAGAGCTTATTAACAGTCGACTAATACACCATTGAATATCACATTAGGAGCGTGGAGCAGAAAAGGAGAAAAAGTTTGTGGTTGAAGTTTTGCAGAAGCAGTATGAAGAAGACAGAGCCAGGATTCCCAAGGCTACTCCATACCCATATACCACAGACTACCCAGTGGTAAAGGATCGGTTGCCAGTTTCTTGTACACAGTTTTTAGATTGTATTTTTCATTTTTATTTAGGACTTTTCTTTTTATGCAGATTCCACCAAAACCCGAACCAAAACATTGTACCAAACCTGAGCCTTTCCAATTGGAAAGTCTAACTAGACATGAAGAGGAACTGCAAAGAGAAATGGAACAGAGGAGGAGAATGGAAGAAGAAGAAGCACAAATGAGGATCTTTAAGGCGCAACCAATCCTGAAAGAGTAAGCTGAACGAAACTAATTAATTCGTTAATTTCATGTAAATGAAATTCGCATACGAGCGATATAGGTTAGGAATTAATGTCATCTAAATGTGCTTTGCAGGGATCCCATTCCAGTTCCTGAGAAGGAAAGGAAGCCTCTAACACAAGTTCAAGAGTTTCAACTCCATGTCGATCATCGTGCTGTCAATAGAGCTGAATTTGACAAAAAGGTAATTGATGGTTGTGCCTTGATGATTTAATGCACATATTTATATACATGTATATAATATCTGAGTTTATCAAGATATACATAGAACTGAAAAGTCTGTAATTCCATTACATTGCAGATCAAGGAGAAAGAAACTGAATATAAGAGATACCGAGAAGAGTCTGAATCTGCTAAACTGGTAATTAAAAGAGACTTGTTACTTCTCATTTTCCTTTATTGGTTATTGTTTAGTTTTGCTTAGTATAAAACTTGATTGTATTCTGTTTTCCTGCAGATGGAAGAAGAAAAGGCTCTGAAACAGATGAGAAGAACAATGGTTCCTCATGCAAGACCACTTCCTAAGTTCGATAATCCCTTCCTCCCACAGAAGTAAGCTCTCCTTCTTTCACCATCATGAATGATTACTGCTGAGTCCTACTCCTACCATTAATTAAGTTAAATTGATTAACTGATTGGTTTTATGATGCAAATTACTAATACAGGTCGTCTAAAGAAACTACAAAGGCAAAATCTCCCAACCTGAGAGTGGTTCATAGAATTAAAGAAAAGAGGAGAGCCATTGCTACTGCCACCAGTGCAGCTGCTTCTAACATGAGATGATTACTTTTCTGCCTGTTTTTGTATAATTTGTTCAAGTAATCTTGAACCCTTTCTCATGTAATTGTTTCTTCTGTAAGGAATGAAGTGTGTGTTTGTATTCATTCATTCTTCAAGTATGTAAGTAAGAGAGATAAAAGAAAGGAAAGCAAAACCTTGTTGGAGTAAAATTCCCGTCTATGTTTGCAGTAGTCTTTGCTATTAGTAGTTATGGGAAAAATATCGTTTGGTCCTTTTTTAGGTGCGCCCATGTCTGTTTGGTCCTTTGGTCAAACGCCTTTACTGTTTGGTCAATAATTATTTAAAAATATTAAACTGACAAAAATACCCTACCGTGTTAATTTTTACTTATTTTCTTGTAGCACTTCATTCTAGAAATGAAGTCCATATAAAAACCTAAAAAAAACAGACTTCATTCCGTAAACGTCCATATAAAACCTAAAACGATCATTAAATGATCCGTATAAAACAAAAAACAGACTTCATTCCAGAAATGAAGTCCGTATAAAAACAAAAAATCCAGAAATGAAGCCATTGCTACTGCCACCAGTGCAGCTGCTTCTAACATGAGATGTCACTTTTCTGCCTGTTTTTGTATAATTTGTTCAAGTAATCTTGAACCCTTTCTCATGTAATTGTTTCTTCTGTAATGAATGAAGTGTGTGTTTGTATTCATTCATTCTTCAAGTATGTAAGTAAGAGAGATAAAAGAAAGGAAAGCAAAACCTTGTTGGAGTAAAATTCCCGTCTATGTTTGCAGTAGTCTTTGCTATTAGTAGTTGTGGGAAAAATATCGTTTGGTCCTTTTTTAGGTGGGCCCATGTCTGTTTGGTCCTTTGGTCAAACGCTTTACTGCTTTGGTCCATAATTATTTAAAAATATTAAACTCGACAAAAATACCCTACCGTGTTAATTTTTACTTATTTTCTTGTAAGCACTTCATTCTAGAAATGAAGTTCATTCATAAAAACCTAAAAAACATAAGTCCATATAAAAACCTAAAAAAACAGACTTCATTCCGAAATGAAGTCCATATAAAACCTAAAAAACGGACTTCATTCCGTAAATGAAGTCCGTATAAAAACCTAAAAAAACATACTTCATTCCGTAAATGAAGTCCATATAAAAACCTAAAAACA
>JAJJWW010004876.1:0-11487 GCA_023531295.1 Papaver armeniacum
AAGTAGAATCCTCTTTGAGTCGACGATGAATCAATAAACTCCGTGATTCGACGATCGAAATAATGATAGACTCATTTATGTGTCTAATTTGTCCTCAATGTTTCGTATTGTTAGTACTCATTTTTGTCCTTATTATGGTGTTTTGTGTGTATGTAGGTATTTTTGAAATAAAGATTGTTGGAAAAATTCGGCTCGAAAAGTTGCTCGGAGAGACCCCGAGGACACCACTAAACGGACCCCTACTTTGGATAAGGGGCACCCAATTACTAAGGTCACACTAGCTACTTGTTTACACCCCATAAGGCGGGTGCTAAAGGGACGCCCGTACAGATTAGGGGAGTCATGTCCAACATTTCAAAATCCGATTTGGCGGAAAAGAAGAACCGAAATTTGGGCTTGAATTTCGATCGTGTTCTAGGGTGATTAAAGGGCCGAAACTCATTGGGTTTGTTTCTTTAGCCTCAACGAGTGGCTAGTAATGGTTTCGGTTTCAAATAAATAGGAAGATTTGGGTGGATTCTCATTAAAACGGGAGTTTGAGCATATCTCGGGATTTTGGTCGTGTTTGGGAAGTTTGCGTGTGGATTCGTTTGTATGTTTAAGAAACTATGGACCGTGAAACCCGCGTGTTGGGAGAGTCGACACCCGGTTGGCGTATATAGATAAAACGAGGAAAGAAAATCGCGTGATTTGCATGGAGAGTAAAAGTGGATTATTCTTGATTTAATTACGTGATTGATGAATTAACTCTAATTTATAAAAAGGATCATGAAAGGGGAGTCAAAGAGGGGACGGAGAGCTTGGGGAGAGTTTAGAGCGTCAATAAGGTGAGAAATCAAAGTTGCGGAGTGCATATTTTTCTTCTCCGTGGAAGACGAAGAACACGGCAGAAGAGCGGCCAAAAACCGCCGCTCTTCAACATCAGTCGTGTGTTAACGAACTCGCTTTAAATGGTGTCGTAGTTTGGTGGCGACTTAAATAAACCAATGTGCGGGGGAAGGTTTTGTCGTTTCTCTGTAACAATTCGGTTTGTAACACTTATATCTCATTTACAAACCGGTTTTTATTTGATATCTCTCCTTTTCATCATTTGTGTTACCTCTGAGCAATAAAATCATATTTTGAGCGTGTTTCCATTATCTTGAACTAGAACCGTCAGGGCGACGGAGGAAGCAACTTTTCATGATTGTGGTAAATGAATTAATTCTTTATATGACTTTTTGCATAGATTTAATTGTTTTATAATTTCTATTAATTATACATTATTTTGTCTCGATGTCGCATGCTTAGTTTAAATTACTTTTGATCGTCATGCTTACGACTTACAGAGATAATGTTTTATGAAATCTATTTTTGGCAAGAAATTAGAGTCACAGCTTCTTTTGTTTGAGCTATATTGTCTAGAATTAATGATCAACCACAAGAATATGAAAAGTAGTGAAATCCTCGCGTCCTAGTGACTCTTCATCCTGTGACAATATTTGTATATATATTTTCTTTTTCTTTAGTATTTTCTTTATTTTAACTTAAAATCAATCCAACAAAGTCCGAGTGAATGACAACCCTTTTTCTTACTACAACGTCATTGAAAATAATCATCAATTTTGGCGCGCCGACGGACTTGTGTATAGATTTGTTTAGGTTTTATTTTATTATTATTATTTTGTTCCTTTTACGCGTTTTGGTATTTGTTTGCTTTGATTTGGAGTGGAGCGAAAGAAAAGAGAAAGTGCTGAAAAGAAAAGCAAAGCCAAAATAGGAAAGAAAAGAGAGATCCGAACTGAGTGAAGAAGAAAATTTTGTATATAGTGTAATTAAATTTTTTTTTTTTTATTTTTAGAAACTTATTTAGACTCATATTATTTTGAAATAAACTTTGAAATAAACTTATTTAGACTCATATTATTATCGCTGTCGGCGATGTGCTCCGGCGATTACAGTCGGCGATTGAAAACCGGCTTTGATTCCCAGAACCATCATGTTTTCCACGGATTTTTCCTTTGTTTTTGATTCCACGGTTTTCTGTGTCTCTGATTCTACCCTTCTCTTTCGATTTTCCCTTTGTTTCGTCATTTTAAAACTTATTTAGACTCATATTATTATCGCTGTCGGCGATGTGCTCCGGCGATTACAGTCGGCGATTGAAAACCGGCTTTGATTCCCAGAACCATCATGTTTTCCACGGATTTTTCCTTTGTTTTTGATTCCACGGTTTTCTGTGTCTCTGATTCTACCCTTCTCTTTCGATTTTCCTTTGTTTTATTGCGTTTTTGCTTTGTTCTTTAGGATTTTCTTGGTAATCTTGCTTTAGGGTTTTGTTTACGTTTCGTTATGACGATTCTTACCGAGCTTCTTCCTTTGTCGTTCGTCCGATTCACATCCCCTTGAAGCTTCGCGTCTACCAACTCTGCCTCATCCGATGAGCTCACCTTCCACTGCCCGTTCAAGACTTTCCATAACATTTATTGTGTTAATGGCAAGAGGATACGCTAAGATTTCCTTCTTGTTTCTGTCGGGACGTACATCTTTCACTTCGGCAACTAAGATGGATTTCGAAGAGCTGGTGCTACTCGACTTGAACATCTACCTCGCCCGGGAGAAGCTTTTGGCGGCTTCCGCATGTGGTCAGTGTTGTCGCGCATGCATCTCCATGCTTGGTCGATGCCTGGGTGTAGGTGTGTAGACAAGGTGCGGTTCATGATGAGGGTAATTGCAGTCCACTTAACGGTGATGGAGCCGACTTCCTTCTACACGGTCTTGCTAAACCGGGAGTGCTAGCTTAACATTATCCAAAGTGTGGCGAGCTGCATGGGCTTCTACAGACGGTCTTGAGTTCTTCCCTTGAGTGTCGATCTGGCGTTCTTCTCTCCACGGACGTATTGAATACCGTCTCCGGGCCGAGTTCACTCGGTGGAAGTGTATTCCACACCTGCCGCTTAGCTTGGGTGAATTGAACATTGTCTTGACAAGAGTTATCGCAAGTCCGGAGGTAACATTTTCGCGTGGTTACGGCTCTTACTTCTTCCCATTTGTACGCTAACTTTGTTTAGATCAAGAATTCATTGAGGCTAAGTCGGGTAGCGTAAGAAAACTACAAATAACGACTATTAACTACGCCCATCTCCAGGTGGTGGAAAGAACGAAGCAGTTTGTTCCATTTTTGGTATCAAAACTACTACTGACAACTTGTCCGAATGGGGAATGGTAAGGAAGACTCTCACACAGAATCAAGGCGCCTCGCCAATATTTTGGCTCGAGAAGAAGATCACCGTGGTCATTACTCTATCAAGAACACGAAGCTCCTTTCTTCGTCGGGGGTGCTCAGCGTAACGAGAATACTTTTCCGGAGTTGCAAGAAAAGCATCCGCCGGCTACTCTCCCGTTGTTCCTTCTGGATGTTGTGATAGGCGACCCAATTATAGATTCACGGCATCTGCGGGAGCTATAAAGAGCTTCCCAAAGGGTACTTCGTGTGGGCGAGATGGCTTACGTGCGCAACATTTGGTTGATGTCATGAGTGGTGCTGCTCTTTGATGGATAATTTACTTGCTTGATTCTTGGGGTAATCAATCTTGGGTTGCAGAGGTAAATGCCCTAATAGTTTGGGCGAGTTCATTGCTGCGCCTTTGACTCCCTGCCAAGCCGGGGGTGGTATTAGTGATTGCGGTTGGGACGGTTTGGCGTGAATGGTTTTCCAAAGTTCTTGCTTTCACCGGTCGGGAAAGAGATGACCTCTTATTTAGGCGACTATCGATTTGGGAGGTTGGTGTGCTGTTGGTGGTGAGTATTTTACATGCCGTGAATAGCTTACTAGAGTTGAAGGTCATTCGGATACAATGTCAATGCTGCTTATTGACTTTTCTAATGCTTTCAACATGGTGAGTAGGTCTCATCTCATCAAAGAGGTTCGTCTTCACCGTCCGGGTATTTCGCCGGGGTAGAGTTTTGTTATTTGCGACTGCTAAACTCTATTTTGGACAATATATATTGTCTTACGCTCCTCGGGGTTCAGCAAGGGGACCCTCTTTGATTTCCCTTTTGCTTTTTGCTGACTCTTCATCCTCTTGTGAAGACTATTGCTTCTCGTTACTCTTGATTTACATGCTTGGTACCTTGATGATGGTACCATTATTGGAAGATACTTTGGGTATCCAAAGCCTTGAGTATAATAGAGGTTGAAGGACCCAACAGGGGTTGATCTTAACGTTAAGAAACCAAAGTCTTTCGCCATCTATTGATCCCGAAGCACTTTTGATGGTGTTTTTCCCCGATATTGGTAGGCCCTCCATCAGTGTTAAGCACGGGTGGACACGTGAGTTTGGATCCAAGCTTTATTAGTGATATGATGTCGACTGGGGGTGAATAAACTGTTCGGTGATGGATGCAATCAAAAAACTTAAGGACCCTCGAGTGAGATGCTATTATCAGTAATTGCACTCGGGTGTGTCTCGTCTATATTTTGCAATGCGTACTACCAATCCTACCGATGCAATCTCGGCCACTGATCTTTTTGACGATCATTTACTTAAGTATTTGAGACTTTTAATTACTGGTGACCGCAGGTTTGGTCCTCTGACCAGCCGACTAGCTACTTTGCCTATCAAGGATGGTGGCCTTGGCATACACTATGCGGATACCCATCATCACGTTTCCTTGCCTCCCGAGAATCGGGCCGCTTCTATACGGAAAACAGTGCGGGAAGTTTATTCTCAACAAACAAAGGCCTACCCATCGTTGGCTCTTGAGAGAAATTTATTCAGGTATGTGGTTTACCTCCTTCTTATTGTGTCGATGAAATCCGCCCCCTTCCATGCATTCCACGGCAAGTCACTTACTCGATGCAATTAAGAAGCAAATCCTGCACCAATTTTCCTTGTACGCAAGAGATTCGCTTTTATGGCAAAGGTAAACCGCATCAAACACGCCAAGATTATCTACGCGGGCTGTTGGCAAGGCTTAACGGTGTATTGGGCCTAGACGGTTTGAGTCAGATTACTTTGTTATCGTCTCGGTATTCCTCTGTTTGTTGAGAATGGCTTATGCACTAGTTGAAACAAATCTATGGACATTTTGGCGACCATGCGCTTCACTTGTGCTAAAGATGTTGGTAGTAAATTTCGACATGATGTTGTCCGTGATATTATTGGCGATATTTGCTACAAAAGCTAGTGTACCCGCCCGCAAGGAGTGTTTGGCTGGTATTGTTTCGAGATGAGGACAGAAGATTTGAGGCCCACGATATTCTTGTTCTCAGCGGGAGAACGGGCAAGATGTTTGCATGATGTTACGGTTGTCTCGCCCTTTACTTGGTGATGGTGTTCGTTCTTTTGTCCGGGGAAAGCCATTTTCAAAAGCAAGTTTCAAGGAAACGTGCTAAATATCTGGACAAGTGCACTTCACTCATTAGGTCTTGGAGTGCTTGGCCTTCTCCACTGGGTGACTCAGCGAAGATACTTTATGTTTTTAAGCGTGCGAAAATTGTCTTGTTAATAATGGCTAGTAGTGGTTATGGTAGTTTTGTTTTTCATAGAGTAGGTATTGCTATTCAGAGGGGGGTTGGTGCTCAGCTTGTTGCTAGGTTACCAACCAATAGTTCTGTATAATCCCACCTCCTTTCAATTTTTTATATCAAAATATATCTTCAAATAAAAGGATAATATTTCTTTTTAGAAACTGTGATTAGGTAATTATTTTTGTAATTTTTATTTTTATTTTTTGGACTTCTTAATTTTGACTTGTTGGACATATTTTTTTAAACCTTAAGGAAGGGTTATTTAAATTTAAACCGAGGGAAGGACGGCGACATTACGATATCGTCTCGGCACCTCGGGTTCGTACATGACAGGAGTCGTGGGCCCGAGTCGGCTCAGACCGGTTCATCCCGTCCGGGCGGAGGTAAGAATTCTAAACACCAATCCTCGCCGCGGGCCACTTGGATGATTCGTGTGAATATATATTAGAGGAACTGAATCGTTTGCTTTAATTTCCTAGTAAACAGGCAAGGACAGGCCATACAAGATAAGAGTTCGGATTTCATCACCGTTCTCTTCTTGCCGCCTTAGGAAAACATGCAAACGCGAACTTTAAGCTTAAAATACCTCACTAGAACAAGACCGATAGGGTAATTCAGCTTAATAGGAAAGTCATTCGAAAAATATTGGTTACTCTTTAAGCATTCTTAAGTTCATGATGGTTTTACAATGAGTTGAATGCGTATTACTTAGCATATGTAATGCGGTGAGGCCTGGGTATCAAAGCTCCACGGCTTTGACTTCCTCGCCTCTATTCAACTTACTTAAACTTCGGATTGATTCGGAGAGGGGTTTGCCAGCATTGTAACGAATTCCCTTTCTGAAGGATTGAAAGTCGGGTCTAGAAACAATCGAAGTGTGGAGCCATCATGCTTTTTTGTTTGCTAGAAATCATGAGGGTTTGTTTTGGTCAAGTCTCACCTTGTTTGTGTTTCGTAGAATTCCCTTGCGGTTAGGATGTCAAACTGGTATTATAATAGCCATCACAATGAATATGAATATCCAACTGAACATTATGGACATCACTCTTTTTATGACCATAGTGTGAATAGTGGTTGGGAACGCCAACCTTTGGAAGGTTATGGGTCATACCATGGTGAGCCCAATTACTATCCACATGTGCATCGGTCATTCGAGCAAGAAGATTATAGTAATAGTTCTTCGTCTCTAGAGGATACAATCAAACTTTTGAAAAGTAGTCCTTATTATGATCCTCTGTTCCTCTTCCTGCAGAAGAGTCCCTCGGGGTTTAGAATGAGTCGACACAAAAGTTAGCTTCTTGAATCAACATGTAAGTTAGTGAGGTAAATAACGTAGTTATGGACGAAAGGATCGCAACAACGTTGAATCTTTAGAAGATATCCTAAATATATTAACTCAAAACTTAGATCCAACACTAAGGGAACTTTCTTTGGAGGAGACCCTTGAGAGGATAGCTGAGTCGACACGTAGAATTGAGTTAGAGACGAATGAAAGTATTGCTCGAAATAACTGAATTTCCAATATAGTGTATCCAATAATACCTTTGAGAATGAAGATAGTTATTCACATAATCAATATGATGAGGTTAGAATTGGTAACACTACTTGTTTAGATGAGGTTCAACCATTTTCATGTTATTATAATAATGATTATGATGAGGATAGTGTTGATGAAGAATTTGAAATAAATAGGCATAGTGATCGTGAATTTGCTGCTCCAATTGAGCTTTATAATAATAGAGTTATTTACGGGTTGAGATCCTAATAATTTTAACAATTATTCACCTATTCAAAAGGACGAGGATTTGACTAGAGATCTTGTTTAGACGATGTAGTATTTCTGTTTACGAAGTCGATAATGGTTTAGAGGAACGAGTTTATCCCAGAATATTATTTTAGAGTCTAACGATTTAAAAACAATAGTCTTAGACGAAGAAGATGAACTCAACGAGAGCTTTTAAATATGAGTGAGGATGCATCCACTGCAGTATAATCTACATGAATCAATTGACCATTTTCTGTGATTTTGATGATCTAGAAATTAGGGAAATTGTAGCTAGATATCTAGAGACACCCAAAATTCTAAGTTTGGGGGTGATTATCATTCTCCTTGTGCCTTACCTTTGGAATGCTCTTGGAGAGATCCCTCACTTGGGACTGATATACGTGCCTCAACCATTGTGCTTGATTACCTTCATGCTAGCTCTCGAACCTAATAATGTCCAGGAAGAAGTTCGGTTGTTGAAACCCATCCCTCGGTTGATGGTTAACCGGGCTATGATGCAAAATTGACTTTGTTTTCCCACCGAAAACTTTTCTTTGGTGTGGGAACATATGAGTTACAAATGTATCGGTTATTAAGTTTTGAGACTAAACCTAATTACTTTAGGAGATTGGTCGACACATTTTCTATGAATGACCACCACCGTGGTCAACTGTGTGAGTCAAATACGATCGACTTAGAGGATCCCCAGGTTATTCGGGTTAATGTTATGTGCTTTTAAGTTCTTATTCGAGTTTTCCGAGACTCTAGGACCCGAGCATTCTGGATCTAACTTTTGAAAATGCAACCCATGAAAATATGTTATCTAGACCCAGTTATAGAATTCAACCTAAACCACGACTATTTGTAGTTGTCTTAAACGAGGAAACTAGACAAGGGTGTGCTTTATTTGCTAATTTTCTTGGGATGTTGTAGATTCATTTTACTTGTGATATCCCTATTCGGTTTTGGTGATCGATTATTAGGCTATTACTTTATGATTCTATGAGGGTGACTAATTCCTTCCCGATGTCATCAAGACTTTAAACTTAGCACTTCTTGGGAGGTAACCCATGCTCATGGAACACGGTAATATCTTTCCTTAACTCTTTTTGCTTCAAATGGTAACTCGTTTCTCATTGTTCATGCTTTTAATTTCATCTTTAGAACATTGAGGACAATGTTAGATTTAAGTTTGGGGGTATGGGAGAAACTTTTTAGTTGCGGTATTAATAAATAAACTCCCGAGCCTAGAAATTTAAGTTTATTAAGGTCGCACTAACCAATCTAAGTGGATGGAAGCATTTTGTTTGTATGAGTTGAGAGCCAATCACGATTAGATGGAAACGTCTAGAAGAGTCTATTCATAAAAGCAGTAGCTCGGAGTGTTGAAAAGAAAACATGATAGTTTCGCCATATCCTCGTGATGGAAACATCGAAAGAATCTGATCCACTTCTTTTTCTTTTTCTTTTACCATTGCTGGTGAAATAGAGGAGGCGAGATGAAAAAAAAAAAAAAAAAAAAAAATTGAGACTAGACCATCGGACCAAACGGAATAAATTCCAATAAAATCGACCCACTTTGGAACCCTCAGACATGAGTTGTGTTGACCTAGAGTTAGGATTATCGACCCTTTGGTTCCCTTGTATATGCCGGTGTGTTGATATTAGTCCCAGACGATGTCTCGGTCCATTAGGATAGGTTCATTCTTTAGTCAACATCATCCACGCTTTTCTCTACATCCATCTTCTTAATCTTTCCATGTGATTGGTTGACTAGGTTTATGATGTCCGGAAACTATCTGAGTAGAGCTCTGTCACTTTATATGAAATTTAGTATGCTTGAGTGCAAACTCGTACAATAAATTGGAATTTCGTGATGGTACTTCCTATCTGTAGTCAAATGATATGCCAACCAAGGAGATTCTTTAGTGCCTTCCAAGGTTCTGCGTAGATAGCTAGGGTCTGGAGTAAAGGTTTTGTGGGTACACCTCTGGTAAACCCTCCGAAGACAGCACTCCACCACTAGGGCCACCTAGGGGTTCAAATGAATTATATTATCTAGAATTTGCTCGAGGACTAGCAAATAATAAGTTTGGGGGTATTTGATAGACTCATTTTATGTGTCTAATTTGTCCTCAATGTTTCATTATTGTTAGTACTCATTTTTTGTCCTTATTATGGTGTTTTGTGTGTATGTAGGTATTTTTTGAAATAAAGATTGTTGGAAAATTCGGCTCGAAAAGTTGCTCGAAAGGAAGACCCTAGGAGGACAACTACTAAACGGACCCCTACTTTGGATAAGGCACCCAATTACTAAGGGCACACTAGCTGCTATTTACACCAGTAAGGCATGTGCTAAAGGGACGCCCGTACGGGATTAGGGAGTCATGTCCAACATTTCAAAATCGTTTTGGCGGGAAAGAAAACGAGAATTTGGGCTTGAATTTCGATCATGTTCTAGGGTGATTAAAGGGCCGAAACTCATTGGGTTTGTTACTTTAGCCTCAACGGGGCTAGTAATGGTTTCGGTTTCAAATAAATAGGAAGATTTGGGTGGATTCTCATTAAACGTGAGTTTGAGCATATCTCGGGATTTTGGTCGTGTTTGGGAAGTTTGCGTGTGGATTTGCCATGTTTAAAAACTGGGACCGTGAAACCAACGTGTTGGGAAAGTCAACACCGTTGAAGCGTATATAGATAAAACGAGGAAGAAAAAAATCGCGTGATTTGCATGGAGAGTAAAGAGGATTATTCTTGATTTAATTACGTGATTCGATGGAAAGCACTAGGGTATAAAAAGGATCATGAAGAGTCAAAAGAGGGGGACGGGAGAGCTTGGGGAGAGTTTAGACGTCAATAAGGTGAGAAATCAAAGTTTACGGTGCATATTTTTCTTCTCGTGGAAGACGAAGAACACGAAGAACAGACGACCAAAAACCGTCGTTCTTCACGCAGTCGTTAACGACTCGTCAGTGGGTCGTGGTTGGTGTGATTAAATAAACCGTAGCAACGACGGAAGGTTTTATCGTTCTACGTAACAATTCGGTTTGTAACACTTATATTCGTTACAAACCCGGTTTTTATTTGATATCTCTCTCATTTTCATCATTTGTAAGCACCTCGAGCAATAAAATCATATTTTGAGCGTGTTTCCATTATGCGGAGCTGTAACCCATCTTGGGGCGGCAGGAGGGCAATTTTCATGATTGTGGTAAATGAATTAATTCTTTATATGACTTTTTGCATAGATTTAATTGTTTTATAATTTCTATTAATTATCTCGTTATTTTCATTCGATGTCGCATGCTTAGTTTAAATTACTTTTGATGCGTCATGCTTGACTTACTGAGATAATGTTTTATGAAATCTATTTTTGGCAAGAAATTAGAGTCACAACTTCTTTTGTTTGAGCTATATTGTCTAGAATTAATGACTGAACCACAAGAATATGAAAAGTAGTGAAATCTAACGTCCTAGTGACTCTTCATCCCGTGACAATATTTGTATATATATTTTCTTTATCTTTAGTATTTTCTTTATTTTTAACTTAAAATCAATCCAACAAAGTCCAAGTGAACGACAACCCCTTTTTTCTTACTACAACATCATTGAAAATAATCATCAATTTTTGCGCGCCCGACGCGGACTTGTGTATAGATTTGTTTTAGGTTTTATTATTATTATTATTTTTGTTCCTTTTTACGTGTTTTGGTATTTCATTTGCTTTGATTTGGAGTGGAGCGAAAGAAAAAGAGTAAATGTTGAAAAGAAAAGCAAAGCCAAAATAGGGAAAGAAGAGAGATCCGAACTGGAGTGAAGAAGAAAATTTTGTATATAGTGTAATTAAATTTTTTTTTATTTATTTTTAGAAAGCGTGATTAGGTAATTATTTTTGTAATTTTTATTTTTATTTTGACTTTTAATTTTGAATCATTGGACATATTTTTTAAAAAACCTTAAGGATGGTTATTTAAATTTAAAGCGCACGGGGAAGGACGACGATTACGATATCGTCTCGGCACCCCAGTTCGTACATGACCATGAGTCGTGGCCCGAGTCGATTTCAATCAGTACCATCCCGTCCTGGGCAGAGGTAGAAATTCAAAACACCGCTAATCCCTTCCGAGTGGAGTTTCTTCGGGATGATTTCGCAGAATATATGTCGGCAGGAACAGATAAATTTCGTTTTTAATTTCTAGTAAAGGGCAAG